>CAUYLG010049797.1:0-31811 GCA_963573385.1 Cacajao melanocephalus
TTTTGAGAGGACAAGGTGAGCTGATTGCCTGAGCTCAGGAGTCTGAGATCAGCCTTAGCAACATGGTGAAACGTGTCTCTACTAAAATACAAAAAATTAGCCAGGTGTGGCGGTGTGCATTTTTGTTGGGCGGGCGACCGGTGTGGCTCCTCCGCCGGGAATCTCCTAGTCTGTGGGCAACACAAATTGGTCTGAAAGTGCGGCGTCCACTTGCTCTCTGCGCTTTCACTGGGAGCTACAATCTTGAGCTGTTGTTAATCAGCCATCTTGGATCTCTCCCTGTTTATCTGTATTTCAACAGTTAGTGTGATAACTTGAATACTGAAAAGTTTGAAAATACATATTGTGAGGGAAGGTAAAACACCAAAGACTACAACATTGTACCAGTGTATGTCTAACCAAAACTATTCCATAAAACTGCTTCCTAACTTGAATAGAATGATTTTTTTTCCCTTTGAGGGTAAAAATCCCCTGTATCTTTTACCATTTTATTAGTATTTAATTCCTGCTTCTCTCTCTTTGGAGAAACTTTGAATTCTGACAGAGCTCATTCTGTATTGACCTGACAAGGTCTCAGAGACTAGTACTATTGTCAAGTGGACACTCATGCTGGCTGTGTTCCCAAGACTATTCTTATATTAGGGCAAATGGCATGAGGACAATGCATCCAATGTATCAGACACAAAGAAGTTTTTCTTCCTGATTGACCATGTGTGTCCTCTTTTCTTTGAATAATAGGAGGAAAATCTTCCAACCATGACTTCTGAAATTCCTGCCTTTCCCTCTCCTAGTCCCCAAGGTTATGAGTGTAGGCAAGGCTTTTGTTCCATAGCTATCATCTCCTTTTTTCAATTTCCTTTTTTCATTCCTTTTAGGTCTCCATGCCTCAGAGCAGAAGGTTGTGAGTAGTGAGCCTTTCTGATTTGTTTACTCATTCAGGTACACACAGTGAACAGCTGGAAGTCCAGCCAGTTTTGTCATACTGTTGCTTGTCTAAGTGATTCCCAAGTGAGTCAGTGAGACCGTAGGTCCAACTCTGACCATCTATTTGGTTAGTGGTTTGGGTAGGCTGTTGACTGGGAGGCTTTTTGAACTCTTACATAGTAACTTTTGAAGCCTTACTCTTTTGTTCTGGAAGGAAGAATGAAAGTCTGCTTGGGAACTCCCAAAAAGACTCCCATCTTCAAATAAACACTATATTTAATTCCAAGCTAGGACAGTTTCTTTATTTACTTTTCCTATTGAAGAGTAGTCTGTTTGTGAGATCTTCATTTCCATACCCTGATTTCTCCACAGCCCTTTCAATTAGCTTTTATTTCCATTGATTTGTCAGATCTGTTTACCAGAAGTACATTCTTAGACTGAGGACCTCCTTCATGCCAAAAACCTTCTGTCCTCATTTGACTTAACTTTATGAGATAATATTCTTGACAACTCCTTCCTTCTCAGAATTCAGTCTTTCTTTGAGTGAAACTCATCTTACTGGATTTGACTATATTTTTCACAGTGTAGCATCCAGGCTTACTTCTTATCTTTCAACTGATACATCTTTGTTTCTTGCATTGAACTACATATTCCTCACATTCTCTAATCAGAATATTCTCTGAAGGTTCTACATCCCAGTGCATGATCAACTGCATCTTGTTTGTATTTAGACCTTGTGGTCCAGGGGAGTGGATATGTCCAAGAGGTTAAAGGTATACAAAGAATGGATAATGGTACCAAGCGGACTGCTTCTGCATTGAGTATGATAAGGCTGTCACCATAAGAATCAATTACATGGCTTTCAACTAGTCAGTAGTCCAAAGCTTTTTAATCCTGCAGTACCTTAAGCCAAAGTTTCTAGCCTTTAGAGAGCTCAGAAATCACTAAGGGTAATGGTTTAAAATAGATTTCTGGAACCCCTCCAAATCTGTGATTTAAACTGTCTTAAAGTTGGGCCCAGGAATCTGCATTTTTGAAAAGCACCCAAGTGTTTCTGATAGAGTTGGTTCAGGCATCATTCTCAGAGGAAACAATGTCATAACCACCTTTTCTTTAGTAATAGGCTCCATCCCTAGAGATTTAGAAAGAACTAAGAGTAATTTGCAAAATACAGTATAAATTGCCTAGGACCTGGAATATATCTACTTGTGAAGTAACAACAGTACTCATCATCTTATGTTTGTTTATCTTCACCTTGGGAACAAGTACCTTCATTGTCATTCTTTATAGAAAAGATCTAAAAGAAGCAGGTACACCAGCTTTCATAATCAGTCTATTTTCACCTTCATAGGAGTTTCAGAATCATCTGTAAGAGGCCTGGAATCCAGAGGCACCCAAGGGAATTAGCAAGAAGAAATACATAGTAAGTAGGTTAGTTAATCAGGTTATGGTGTTAGTATTGTTTTACAGTGTTTAAGATACCCTACTATGCCTACATTTTGGGGGAAATGTGTATCTTGTAATATTTTTACTTGATTTGGTTTGATTTCTTACCCTGCCTGCTATCCACAAGCTTTCTTTATATTCTTCTTTCTGGGGGAAATCCCCTCAGAATCATGTGAAGAGCTGCCAGACCACAAAGCTGGCTTCTCTACCTTGGCATCATAGGGTGAGAAAGACTAGTTTATTTCCCTTTTATTTTTGAGATGGAGTCTTATCTCACACAGGCTGGAGTGCAGTGGCACAATCTCAGCTCAAAAAAAAAAAAGCTATTAGATACAGTCAGGATGACTGGATTTCAGCTTTTGTGTGGCTAGACTTAGTGTAGGGAGGCTTTCAGAGTGCTTGTTAAAACCTCTAAGTTAAATCAGGATGAGGGAAAGCTAGCAAAAATTGCTTAATCAGAATAGTTTGGTTGAACTCATCTTTTTAGATGTTGTGGAAGCTTATCTTTTTAGATGTTGTGGAATTCTTTGCAACTCTATAATTAATTCTGATTTGTTTAGATGTATTTCTAATGCCAGAGATAGTGTTATGGTTGCCTTCGTAGCAAGCCTGAAAGTACCCTAGGGCTTGCCTCTTTATGGTACTTGCAAGTAGAGGATAAAAGATAATGTCATTGTATCTTGGATACTGATGACCCTTGGCAACAAACTCTCTTGAGGGAGTCATGATGCCAAGCAAATTTGGAGGGACGGATAATAGAATGATGATATAAATCAAAATAGGGGCCAGGAATCCCAAATTCACTTCTTCCTTCCATTCTCCAGAACCAAGGATTGCAGTTTCCACATTTTTTTTCCTGTTTTAACAGTGTCTCGTTTTTCATAATCAGATGATGGACATTCATGTGTTTCAAAGAGATTACTTGGACATTACACCTCCAAGAGAGGTCATGGTGGATGGCCTTACTATTGAAAATGTGATCCATGGATCAGCAGCAGCAGCATTACCTGGGAGTTTGTTTGGATTTTATAATTTCAGGCCCCACTCCAGACCTACTGAATCAGAATCCGCATTTTAACAAGATCCTCAGGTGATTTGCATGCATGTTAAAGTTTGAGGAGCACTGGTAGAGGTAACTGTGGCTATTTATTTTATTGGTCATGTATATACTAATTTTCCGACCTCTCTTGATTATTAAAATGACTGTGAACTTACTAGAACTACAACATATTGGTGTGAGGGGGGTGTTTACATGTGAAGGTGACTGGTTTCCATGCAGAAACCATGTAACACCCAGCCTAAACAGTTTCTGATAAGGTTGCCCTTAACCTAGGGAACTAATAGTAAATGTTGTCATGTTTTTAATATTTGACTACTGTCATGCTCACTTTTATAAACATATCCAGGAGGTGGGGAGCAGTTTACTACTCTTCATTTGCAAAACAAGCATCTTTACTATAAGTAGCAAATCGTCTATTTTAAAAGCTCAAAAGATAATTTTAAAATGAGGATTTGTTTTGTATGAAGTTTTTATATGTTTGAAAAAGGTGACTGTCTAATATATGAAGTTTATAGGAATTAAGAGAATGTAAAAAATGGAGGCAGTAAAACATAGTCTTCTTTAAGTCACAACTGTGACAGGGTCTCTTCAAGAGGCATCAGAAGTGTCAAATGACCATTGGTGAGGAAATGGTACATTTGTAGTTTGGGGTTCATACTTTTCTAACTCTGTGGATAAAGGAAGACCCAAGGCTCTGACGGAAGCTAACTCAGAGATTGCTTTTTTGCTTATGTCTCTTTGCAGAGAACATGCTTTCTGTTCAGTGAAGAGTCAGGTGACAGAGTCATGTAATCATTGAAGCTTGGACTTTTTATTTAGGTTTTTGTTTTTGTTTTTTTTTTCCCGTCACTCTGCACTTTCGGGAGCATGGCATTAGTTTCTGGCTGCTTTAGGCATTTGGCTCCTGCTGATGCACATACCACAGGGTCAGGCCATGTTCATGCTGCTGCAGGTCCTTTCTCCTAGACTTTAGGAAGATGACATTTTACACTGGATGCAGTACACATGTCATTCAAAGGCCATTCTCCGGTTCCTGGAGCACAAAGACTTGCTGAGTTTGCCATGATTGCATGCACATATTTGAAAAGTCAAATGCATGTATAAAACAGTCAGGCTGGTATTGGAGGAAAACAAGAACAAGTTTAAATCAGTTGTTTGGGAGGAATATTTTGGCGTGATTTCTTTGAAGTTGCATAAAGATAATTTTTCCCATGTACCCATCTCGGCACACAGTAGCAGTCCTTCTGCCCATAGGAGTTTGCACACATTAGACAAGTTACTAATCTGAATCTTCAAGACACAGATAGACGGTTCTCTCTCTCTCTCTGTTTCTGTGTGTGTGTGTGTGTGTGTGTGTGTGTGTGTGTGTGTATTTGTGTTTATACTGTAACATATTCTGTATACAGTATAAAGGCAGAGTCCTCCCCTGAGCTACATTGCTTTCTTCAGAGAGCTTCTAGTCTGCTCTGGTAGCACCTTCTACTTCTTTTAAGGTTAGTACAGGAGACCCTCTTCTTGTCTGTTTGACCTGGACACTTTCATAGCCATGTCATTCTAAGGGTTCAAGTCTGACCCAGACAAGCCTTAAGGCCCAGACTGCTTGTCTGAAGTCTCCCAAGAGCACGGTTTTGCAGAGGCAAAGCGAGGCTTTGTTGAAGGCACTCAGAACTTTTCTGTGAATCTTGCTGTAGCTACCAGGTGAGGGTAGCTGTTATTTTTCTCCCCTTAGATTTGCTTTACTCTCACTCATCAACCCTGGCAAAGTGGATTTAACCATCAGAAGTATTATTTATTCCGGAGAACAAAGTGGTTTTATTGGACTTCTTGTTCTCTCAGTAGCTTTTGTGAAGAAAAAAAAAATCCTGGAAGGCAGCAAATCACACTGCCATGTGTGTACCTATGCAACAATCTTGCATGTTCTTCACATGTACCCGTAAACCTAAAATGCAATAAAAAAAGAGGAAAAAAAATCCTGCATGTTTCATATTATTTGATTAACTGTTATCAGTAAATCCATGAATCAACTCTTCTAGACATCCATTCTCTATTTTGTCTATTGATTCACTATCATGCTTTTTGTACTTTACAAAGCAGACCCCACATTTTTTGTAGGAAGCATTTGTGAGATATGGCAAAAGTCACTCACTGTTATCCCGGCTTCTCACTGCCTCTCTTGCTCCTGACATTTTTCAATGAGTAGTACCCCTGTGTGACAGCTGTTATACAGAGTGGTGAATGTCTGCACATGGACCTTAAGAACACATTTGTGGTGTATGAAATGGGCTGGCCAAGGACTGCCCTTCTGCAGATTCCCTTTTACAAAATTTATTTTAAAGATACACACTACTAGGCTGGGTGTGGTGGCCTCACTTACAAAGCGCTATAATCCCAGCACTTTGGGAGGCCAAGGTGGGTGGATTACTTGAGGTCAGGAGTAAAAACCAGCTGGCCAACACCCTGAAACCCCATCTCTACTAAAAATACAAAAATTAGTTGGGTGCGGTGGCTCATGCCTGTAGTCTCAGCTACCTGGGAGACTGAGGTAGGAGAATCGCTTGAACCCAGGAGGTGGAGGTTGCAGTAAACCGAGACTGCACCGTTGCGCTCCAACCTGGGCAACAGAGCAAGACTCTGTCTCAAAAAAGAAAAAAGATATACACTGCTAGATTGATCCTTCAGTAATACATTGGAGCATGTGTTTCAGGTTGTTAAATGAGTAGGCTTATGCTATTACAATTGTTTTAGTGTTTATACAGCAGAAGTGTGGCATTTGTGATTAAATGGATCACTCTGAGTTGGAATCATGGACATAATTTAATTTACTCTTATACTTCTGGGTGACATGTAGGTCAGCCTTCCTGGAGTCTGTTTAGGATGGAGCTGGGATTTCAAGGCCAGGCCATATCCAGTCAGGCATGCCGTTGAGTGCAGCATACACTTGGAAGGACTAGGTCAAGAATGGGGAGAAGGTATAGGAGCAGTTCCTTTATCTTAGTCGGTTTCTAGTTGGCCATGCCAGGAGGGAATAAAGTAACTGAACTCTGGGAAAGCTACAGAATCTTGCTGCAGGGGGTACATTTGAGGAGAAGCCAGAAAATCTAATGAAGGTAAGAAAATGCAAGAAAGAGAGAAGAAGAGGCACAGGTGAATCAGAGCTCCTTCAGCAACATCTGACAGGGGCTTCCTTTTGGGCATGAAGTTTGGGGTTCATTTTTGAAGTCATGTGAAACAGAAACTTTGAATTCAAGCCAGGCGAGTTGGCTCACACTAATCCCAGTACTTTGGGAGGCCAAGGTGGGAGGATTGCTCTAACCCAGGAGTTTGAGACCGGCCTGGGGAACATAGTGAGACCCTATCTCTACAAAAAAATTTTTTTAATTAGCCAATTGCTTTTGGGAGACTGAGGCAGGAGGATCTCTTGAGCCCAGGAGGTTGAGGCTGCAGTGAGCCATGATTGCAGCACTGTACTCCATCCTGGGCAACAGAGCAAGACCCTGACTCAAAGAAGAAAAAAAGAAAGTGAATCCTCTGGAGGTGCTTGTTAGATGAATAGAGTTCAAGACCTGTCTCTTAGAGATTCTGACCAGGTCTCAGGTCTCAGGTGGACTCCTGGAATCTGTATGTTTTCAGATGCTCTAGATGAGTCTTATGCTTGGGTAATTTTGAGAAATACTCTGCTGCTAGATTATATTAATCTTGTTGGGTGGCACTCTATGTTGGCTGGCTCCTTAGGGGTCCATTGAGTAAATGCACAGTGAATCACTGGATCATGGTAATGTTATATCTGTGGATATAATAATCCTGTCATTGCTTTCTAGAGAGGCCATTTTATTGTGCCCCTCAGTGAATTTTCCTAAAACTTTTTATGAGCACAATTGAAATTTGTTGGATGAATTTGATCTGATTAAAAAGATGAAAGGTGGCTTCCGAACTCATTGTCCGTTTATCTCCCAATGTGTCTTTCAGAATATTGATATGCATATATCAGTAACTCACAGAGTGAATATTAGCTGCACAATAAAACAGGAATCATAGGCTTTGGGTTTACATGACACAAAACTTTTAAGTATGTGTGACCTGAAATAATTTGTGCTACAATAGAAAGAAAATGTTAAATGGAAAATAAAACTCTTAGATTTCTGTACACTGGTGATGAATAACTTGAGCATGGTAGGAGCTTGTTAAATGCTAGATGAATTCCAACACACTGTTAAGTGGGAGTTTGGTGGCTCAATAAAACGTTTATGTCCTAGTTAGGACTAATGGGTTATAGGTGTCTGAGAGAAACTCGAGCTAGCCTTAGCAGAAAGAGGGGTTTATTATAAGGATATAGAGGTTACCAGACCTAAGAATGGGAGCAGCTGAGCCTGAGAGAGAGACTGGAATTAGGGAACAAATGGAAAGCCGGCCCGGACCTAGGAGGTGCCTATGCTCCCTCTCCCTCTGCTTTTATTTGCACATCTGCTTCTTAACTATATACAGACAAGATTTCTTGTTCCACAGTCTACTTGGTAGAAAAATGACCAAGCTGCAGTACCTGAGTAACTCATGAAGACACTGCCTTGATTTGTTCTCATGGTTCCAATTCCAAACTCCCAGGAGAGGAAATCTGACTGGCCTGGCTTGAGTCACTGTGTATCCTGGGTTCATGGTAAGCTCATATGCCAGAGTCCATATGTTTCAGAGATATGGAATGAAATGTGGAGGTATAGTCTTTGAGAAAGAGGATTCTTGCAAGCTGATTCACCCCAAAATGCAACTACTATGATATGCAATAGTGAAGACTTTATAATTTTTTTTTCCAGCGGGGGCTGGGTTGTATTGCTTCATTAAGATATTAGCATGGTTGCAGTGTTTTGTCAACAAAGTATGGTCTCTTATCCATGATTTTGCATAAGCTAATAGGTGTAGTCATTTCTACCCTTCTTTTCCTGGCTAGCCTCATTGATGTTTAAGTTTCCTATTAACAATATTAGTCAGTCTTCTCTGTTGCTTCATCCTCTTCGCTTCCCCTACCCCTGATAAGGTTAAGTGGGGTTTTTTTTTTTTAATTTGTTTTTGGCCTGAAGGAAGGAAAGGAAGAGAGTTTAGAAAATATGATGTACATTCATACAAATACTCCGTATCTAATTTATACAAGTTTCTGTGCCAATTTTTGTAAGTAATGAAAAGGGAGTAAGGCAGAGGATAGAACAAACACAATTATTATAATGCAAAGTAAAATAAAAGTTTCAGAGGACATTATAGGGAGAGAAACGTTAGGATGTGGGGTGAGCAAAAGACTTTATGAAGGCAGGGCTTGAATTAGGGCTTTTTAAAAAATTAGAGCTTGAAATACAGATTGAGTTTCTAGAGGCAGATATGGGGAGAGGAGGGAGAGGATTCTAGGTGCAGAAGTTAGAAAAAAAATAGGAGCATGGGTGTAGCAAAATTTCACAGGAGCAAAACTCATTTCACTAGAACAGAGGGCAAGGGTGTAGTAGGAGATAAATCTAGAAAGGATCACTTAGCTCATATCCTGTGAAAAACAGAGTGAGGAAATTACACTTAATTCCATTGTCAGTGGGTTGCCATTGATGAATTTTGCACAGAGTACAACATTAGAATGTAAGCTTCATTAGATAAAATGACAACTGTATGTCTTTTTCTCTGAATCTTTAGCGTCTAGCACAGTGTCTGGCATAGAGAGTGTGTGCTTAAGAAATATTTGTGTCTTCATGAATCACAGCTGTATCTTAGCAACATTAATTTAGCAGCACCAAATAGAATGAGTTATAGGGGAAGACTAGGAGCTGTGAGACCAGTTTGGAGGTGAATTTGGTAGCTTGGCTGAGAACTAATGAAGACCTTTGAGGTAGAACAGAAAAGATGGAGGCTGACTTGAGAACATTGTAGAAGTAGAATCTGAAGGACCAGACAGAAGAAGGAAGAGACCCTTTAAATCAAGGGACTAGATTCCCAAAATACATTGGCGAACAAAAGAAAGAAACCTACACGTTACTGTTTTATGAGAGAAAAATATGAAACAGTTTATTCCCCTTGCTTTTTAAATTAAGAATTGGGAACATTAAACTGAAATACTCCAAGTCTGCTTCTCTTGCATCCTGTGTCATCATACAGTGAGGTGCTCTGTTGATATTTCATGTAGGATGTCAGGCCTCAGCTCTATCCTAAAATTTATACATAGGCACTTTGTATTTTTCCTTCCTCTCTTGACTGAGGGAAAGCAGGGAGAGATAAGAGTAGAGACTCAGGCAGCACACCATTCTGGAGAAAAACAAAGCAAAACCTATCAGTTAAAAGAAATTCCCATGGGTAGAAGAAAATTAACATAAGAGTTAGCACTGGCCTAGAGTTTCCTTTCTTAAAAAAAAAACTTTGTGGAGAAAAGATGAGTATTTAATGAACCAGACACCGTATATATAAAGGTATTTCTTACACACCTCCTTCTGGAACTTAGCACTCTAAGATTCATTCAGTTAGTGATTCCTGTTTTTCCCTATCACAAAATCTTGTTCACATTAATGTGCTACGATTTATCTTCTTCCAAAGTCTCTTGTGCTTAGAAAAGAGGAGCTCAAATTAGTCAGGAAAGCATTCATTATGGACTGGATCATGGGCATTCCACTAAGTACTGATGATAAAGAGGCTTATAAGTTATGTTTTCAGGAATTTATTAACCTGGTTGCAGAAACAGGATATATATGTGTGTGTGTGTGTGTGTGTGCGCGCGCATATATATATATGATATATATATATCAGGCTGTATGATACATATGATATATATATATATATATATATATATATATATCAGGCTGTATATGTAAAATGTAAATAATATCATAAACATATGCCAAGTGCTAAATAAGTTTGATTTCATAATGTTTGTTTCACAGCAGATTAAAAACCACAAGTCAAGTATACTGTACCACGAGTCAGGTATACTGTACCACTTAGGTGGGTTTAACATTTTCTTCTCCTAAAGAAAAATACTTAAGTATTTCTTAAAGATTTCATTGAGAGAGAAAATTGTATTTGACAAATTGAATGGAATACGATTATTAATAGTTTACAGTTGCCATAAATTGGTCTCAGTGCTTGGTACTTGAATAATGGAGCATGTTCTTTGATTTATAGTGTAACTTCATTGCCTGGTGTTTCCTTAGTTACAGTGCTCTTTGTGCAGGGTCCCCAAGCTGGTTGTGTTAGGTTGTCTCAAATTGCACATTTTCTCAGATTGTGTATTTGCTGTCTTTAGTAATGGAAAGAATTTAGTTGTCATGGTAAGGATTCATAGTAGTCTTTACAAAAATTTCAAAACATAGAACATAGATTGATTAAAATATAGCACTTTCTTTGGAAATAATCACTGTAAGGCTTGATTTAAACAGGCACATCATCAGAAGAAAATTGAAGTTATTCACCCGGACACAGTGGCTCACGCATGTAATCCCAGCACTTTGGGAGGCTGAGGCGGGTAGATCACCTGAGGTCAGGAGTTTGAGACCAGCCTGGCCAACATGGTGAAACCCTGTCTCTACTAAAAATACAAAAATTGACTGGGCATGTTGGTGGGCACCTGTACTCCCAGTTACTTGGGAGGCTGAGGTGGGGGAATCACTTGAACCTGGGAGGTAGAGATTGTAGTGAGCCAAGATGGCACTATTGCTCTTCTCCAGCCTGTGAGACCAGAGTGAAACTCTGTCTCAAAAAACAACAACAACAAAAAAAAACAGCTCAGTTATTCATCTCTTTGGCAATTTAGACAGGACTTCCATAACATTTTATTTTTTAAAAAGTATTGAGCTAGCTATTGTGGCTAAATACTATATATGCTGAAATATAATTACAAATCAAATAGGACATCTAAAGAGAGCAGTACTCACTAGGAATTTCATTTACATCATCTCAATAACTTTATAGGCAAGAATTCCAAGGATCTAGGAGATTAAATAACTTATGACCTTGGAGCTTATAAATGGGATCTAAAATTGTACCCTGGTGTGTCTAACATTCACCTATACCACAAATTTTCAGATTCTTGGCCTGAACTTCAGAATAAACAAGTTTAAAATGGGAATTCAAGTGGGAGCTCCCAAAACACAGATTTAGTTTAAGTGAAGTGAGAGACAGAGGTGAGCATGCATACATGTAAGTGTGTGGGCAAGCACCTGTGTACACTGCTGAGGAATAGTGTGGTGGAGGTCTTTGTTGTGCTCTTTCTTTATGATAGAGTGAGAGAGGTGGAAGACAAAGTTTCATTAGGCCCTTAGGCCTAATCAGCCACTTTCCCTTTGCTACTGCTTTACAATAGACGCTTTTGATGTCTTGACTTACCTGTTTACATGCACTACAGACATCTTCCATTGAAATTCTTTCTATTCTTTATATCCCAATTCCTTTGCTTCTGCTTGCTCTGACTGCAGAAAACCACCCAAATAAAATGCCTCCTGTTAGGAAGTGATCAACTATTTTTTTTTTTTTTTTTTGACACAGGATCTGGAATGTAGTGGCACGATTTTGACTCTTGCAAGCCCCACCTCCTGGGCTCAAGCTATCCTCCCACCTCAGCCTCCCAAGTAGCTGGAACTACAGGCACATGCCACCATGCCTGGCCAATTTTTGTATTTTTTGTAGAGACTAGGTTTCGCCCTGCTAACCAGACTGGTCTCCAACTCTTGCGCTCAAATGATTCTCCCATGTAGACTCCTAAAGTGCTGGGATTATAGGCAGGGATCACCATGCCCAGCCCTGATCAACTTTTTAAAGGACAAGTAGACATGCCTCTTTATCTCCTGGAATCTCCGATACTGACAAGGAGTGGTCAGTTCCATGTTACGCATATACTTAAAATCATTGTTAATAGTTTTATATGGTGTTTCTTTTGTTGTTTTATATATAAAAATGGACTCAAAGAAAGCTTTAAAAGCATGTCTGATGTTGTAAAGTTCTTTCATGTGGTAGAATGGGAAAGGGAGGGGAAACAAATGTGAGAAATACGGATAGATCTGGAGACCCAGAGTCACCATCTTTCTGTCCCCTCCTGTGCTGATAAATTATTTCTATTATATCAGTCAGCTAGCCAACTTTTATTTTCTCTTGAAACCTGAGTTTTTAATGTAAATCTGTAAAATACAGAATAAATAAATAAATAAAAATACAGAACCAGGCATGGTGGTTCACAAACACCTGTAATCTCAGCACTTTGGGAGGCCAAGGTGGGCAGATCATGAGGTCAGGAGATGGAGACCATCCTGGCCAACAGGGTGAAACCTCATCTCTACTAAAAATACAATAAATTAGCTGGACGTGGTGGCACACACCTGTAGTCCCAGCTACTTGGGAGGCTGGGGCAGGAGAACTGCTTGAACCCAGGAGGCAGAGATTGCAGTGAGCCAAGATTGCACCAGTGCACTACAGCCTGGGCAACAGTGCAAGACTCCATCTCAAAAAAACAAAAAAGAATAAATATGAAAGTTTATTGGCAATATTAAGAATCCATTTATTTTATACATTAAGGAGTTTTTTTTGAGGAATAAGCCACTTTGGGTCAGGAGAAAACCACTACTGAGTGAAAGAGCTTAACAATTTAGAGGGTTAGGAACTTACGACCTTACAGTCAGACTAAACAGTGTCCAAATTCCACCTCAGACATTACTGGTTGTGTGACTTTGGGCAAGCTATCTAACATTTCTAAACCTCAGCTTCCTCCTTTGTAAAATGAAGGTACTAGTAGTTTTTGTCTCCCAGAATTATTGTGACAATTAAAGGAGAGCACGTATATAAAGTATATCATAGTGCCTAGAATATGGTATGGAATGAATAAATGATAACGTCTGGTATTGTTTTCTCTCCTCTTACCTTCAGTCCTGAGTACCTCTCTGGACACACAAGGTTTTGGGGGAAGAAAGAAGAGAAAACATGAGGAGGGATAACCTGGAACAGTTGATATCTGTCAGAGGTGCACACATGGAATCAAAGCATGTGGAACAAGAATCAGGGCGTCATTTCTCTTTTCTAAGTGCCGATATTACTTAAATGAGGAAATATTATAATTATCCTGGAGTGATCTTAAAGTTGTTGGATTTTTACCATATATTTATGATTCCTTTTATATTAAATGTTCAGAATAGGCAAATATATAGAGACATAAAGTAGATTAGGGGTTGCTTAGGGCTGGTGAGGAGAGGGTTGAAGGAAGGTGAGGAGTGACTGCTAATGGGCATAGCGTTTCTTTTGGGAATTGTGAAAATCTTCAAACTGATTGTGATGATGGTTGCATAACTCTGCATTGAATGTTAAATGTTAAATGAAAACCATTGAATGTTAAATGAGTGAATTGTGAATTATGTCTCAATAAAGATGTTTAAAATTTGGGGAATTTTTGCCTGTCTCATCGACTAGAATGTAACTTTCTTGGAGAACAGGATCTATATGTTTCCTCTCCAAACATTCAGCCTAGCATAAAAACTAGCACATAGTAGATGTTCACGAAATAGTGAATAATGAATGACTCCCTGAGTAAGTCAAGGACAGGATTCTCAGACAGTGTGACTCACCATACAGGAATTAATTCAGCTAGAGTAGTTTTATTTCAACTCAGTATAACTATTGGACTTTCCATTTTATTTGCATTCCCAAAAAAGTTTGAACATTGTTGGACTGGAACACCAAGTTTTATTCCTAAATGCAGTTTACTCCTTATTCAATGCTTGGGATGATGATGTTAGCAGCTGATATTTACTGAGTACTTTCTATGCTTCAGGCACTATTCTAAACATTTTAAATAAATGAGTAAATAAATATGTGTATATTCACACATAAATAAATAAATAAATTTCTCATTTAATCCTCACTACAATTTTGGGATGGGTTCTATTATGATTCTCACTTTTCAGATAAGGAAATTGAGGAAAAGTAACTTGCACAGGTTCAGGCAGGTAGTAAGTGATAGAGCCAAAGTTCAGTATGGCACTAAAATCCATACTTTTAACTACTGCACTAGAATGTACCATAATGTTTTTGGTTCATGTATTTCAAAGGAGCCTACCTTGACTACCTTCTGCTCTGAATTCCTTGCATATGTTGACTGTATTACTCAAGTTTTTATATAATTACTTGTTATATTGTAGGGCTTTTTGTGAGTCCTACTTACTCTATTTTAAAACTTGGGCTGGGCGTGGTTGCTCACGTCTGTAATCATAACACTTAGGGAGGCTGAGATGGGTGGATTACCTGAAATCAGGAGTTTCAGACCAGCCTGGCCAATGTGATGAAGCCCCATCTCTACTAAAAAGTACAAAAATTAGCCAGATGTGGTAGCACACACCTGTAATCCCAGCTACTTGGGAGGCTGAGGCACAAGAATCGCTTGAACCTGGGAGACTGAGGTTGCACTGAGCCAAGATTGTGCCACTGTTCTCTAGCCTGGGTGATAGAGTGAGATTCTGTCTCAAACAAAAACCACTTGTAAGGGCAGAGACTAGCTTTTTATCTGTTTCTAACCCTGGCCATTGTTGTCCTGTGTTGCCCTTTATATTATCAAGACCATGAATCATGAATCGTGATGAGTTTTATAGCGAATGGAAAGCCTCTCCATAGTACTGGTTTATTTTAAGGTTGGTATCTCTTTCATAATACAAATGTTTCACAAAATACATGATTATTGCTTTTTAATGACAGACTAATCTTTCTCCCTCACCCCTATCAGTCCTACCCTGTAAATATCTCCATGGAAGTACTCTCTCAATAGGCCAATATTCACCTTTTAAAAATTGTGGTAAGTATACATAAAATTTACCACTGTAACCACTTTTAGTGTATCATGGTGGCATTAAGTACATTTACAATGTTATGTAACCTCATCACTAACTAGTTAGAGAACATTTTCATCACCCCAAAAAGAAACCCGCTAAACAGTCACTCCTAGTTCTCTTATACCTGCAGCCCCTCCTAGTTCCCTGCTACCTGTAGCCCCTGGCAACCACTAATGTATTTTCTGTCTTTCTAGATTTACCTATTCTGGATATTTTATATAACTAGAATTATTTAATATGTAGCCTTTGTCTGGCATCTTTCACTTAGCATACTGCATTTTCAAGATTCATTCATGTTATATCAAGTATTAATATTTTATTCATTTTTACAACTGAATAGTATTTCATTGCATGAATATACATTCATTCATATTGTTTATCCATTCATCTGTTGATGGATGTTTAGGTTGTTTCCATCTTTTGGCTGTTATGAATAGAGCTGCTATAAACGTTCATATATGAGTATTTGAACACTTGCTTTGAATTCTTTTGAGTATATACCTAGAAGTGGGATTGCTATGTCTTGTGGTAGTTCTATGTTTAGCTTACTGAGGAAACTCTCATATCCCTTGTATATTTTATAGATATTGTATAACACATATGGATATTATTTATTGTATCATTATTAAACACCTCTCTTCCTCTCATTCCTGGGGTCATCTGACCCTCTTGATTCTACCTGTTAATTATCTCCTGAATATGGCATTCAAACCATCAGACTGTAAGTATATTTGACCTAACCAGTTGCTAACTGATTTGGGCAAATTATTTAATGTCTTTGAGTCTCTATTGCATTATTGATAAGATAGAGGATAATGTATATATAGGGTTATCATAATTAAGTGAGGTAATATGTATAAAGCTCTTAACCTTCTGGTGGCATAATAGGGGTCAATACATGTTAGAGATTATTAAGAGTCTTCTAACCTATCTCTCTTCCTCAGGCTTGGTTACCGCAAATTCATTAGCCATACTGCTGGTAGAGTAATTTTTCTAAAATGCAAAATTAACCGTTTGTTCCCCATTTTGTATTTTCTTGTAATGCTCTATGCCTGTAAGATAATGTCCAAACTTTTTAGCTTGATTTGAGGTGCCTTCTTTGGTTTCTCTTGCCCTATGTGGCTCCTTATCGAGACCGGTTATCTGCATCCCAGCCATCCACAGAGCTGCCATAATATCAGATCATTTGCTTTCTCTTCTGTTTTCTTACTTAATTTTTCTGCTTTGACCTCTGAGTAGTTACCTTATCTTCTTTAAAACTTAGCTGTGTACTTTTAAAAAACATTTGCTATATTTTATTCTGAAGTTTCTTTGAGTTTTGTTGGGGAGGGTCTTTATGTTATCTGGTCTATGGTATTGACAGAAATAAAAAGTCTTTTTTACATTTCTTGTCTTATCTCATGTCTTTTCACTTTGCTTCTCATATAGGACTCTCCTAGGGCTAGAAGTGGGTTCAATGTATCTTTATATTCCTAGGCTCTAGAACATTGTGTTTATATAATATCTTTTTAATTAATATTCTCCAAACCACAGTGTTTATTTGAAATACTTGTTCACCTTTTAAAATTCACAACAAACTGATTGATGCAGTTGCCAAATAAGAATCTATATAAATGACAGCTGCTGAGTGAAGTTGGTACATAGGGGAACATTTCCTGGTAGCCATATTAGATTTCCATAGGTAAATCTCTTGGTGCTCAGATCACAATCATTTATGTGTAATGATATCTGGATGTGGTTTATACCACATCCCCAGATTGCTTCCCCAGATTGTATATTATAGTCACGATCTTTTGGCAGAATTATATTTGCCCATGGGGAATGGTGGCCTCTGAGTTTCATAACTAGGGATGTATTCTTCGAGCTGCTGTCAGTTTTTCGCTAGAGATAAAACAATTGAAGTGTCTTACATTTCTATAGTTCTTTTTAAAAAACAAATTTAAGATACAATAGATACCAGACAATTCACCCATTTAAAGTGTACAATTTCAGTGGAATAAAAACTAAAGGATGGTTAGCCTGGAGAAGAGAGAAAACTTATAAGAATATGACAGCTTCCTTGAGTATTAGATCTATCATGTGTATCATACAGAAAAGAGGTTTAAGTCTATGCTATGTTGCCCCGGAGGAAGGAACCAGGAATTTGCAAGGAGATAGATTTATATCAACATTTATATCTGAATTCATATCAGAAGAATTTCTGACAGTTGATGTTAGTTGAAAATAAAGTGGGCAGCCTCAGTGGTTCATAAAACTCTCCATCAGTAATAGTATCCAAACAGGAGCAAGATGACTGGTAGTGGGGAATTCTGTAGTGTTGATTCAAGCATCCGTGAGTTGTATTAGATGATTTCTGCGGTCTCTTTCTTCCATGAGAGGTTGATTTTTTTGAAGGCTAGAGAAAACAAAGGGAGAAGAAGCTAACTACAACTTGCAAAACAGAGGGTATATATGATGTTAAGACAGGTGTGTTATCATCTTCTTGAAATTTGGTAGTCAAAACATTAAATTTGAGAGTAACCTCCTCATTATATAGATGAGACATTCAGATACAGAGGTTATTAAACATTGCCCAAGGTCAAATAGCCAGTCAGTGGCAGAGTTGGAACTAGACTCCATATTGTTTTAAGACAAAGGAATTATTTGTTTTAGTAATTAATATAAAATAAAAATAATTTACTGGATGGACATACTGACAGGCCCAAGACTAGGTTATGACCACATCCTTAATGTATTATTAATGAAAGGTAGGTATGTTCAGGTTACCTTTCAAACCTTTTGAGGATAAGATCAAAGAGTATGAATGACAAGCTT
Source organism: Cacajao melanocephalus (assembly GCA_963573385.1). Taxonomy (NCBI): domain Eukaryota; kingdom Metazoa; phylum Chordata; class Mammalia; order Primates; family Pitheciidae; genus Cacajao; species Cacajao melanocephalus. Next base: position 18,061 of record CAUYLG010049797.1, read on the forward strand.
TACTACAAAACTTACCCTGGTGCTGCTGACAGAGGGAAGATACTGAACTGAATGAACCATTGATTTAACACAGAATGGCCTTTTAAACTGTGTATGTCTTTGTTTTTTCTCTGTTTGCTTTTGTTGTTTTTTAATGTTTTATTATTTCCATAGTTTGATCCCATGTATCCCATTTTATTCCAGGTCCACTTTTATCTCAGCGTCTTGAATGTTTAACACGAATAACAAATGCATTAAACAGCAAAGCATTCCAACTTCAATAACAGTAAAAGCAGTAAGATACTCAAGAACAATGAAATAAAAGCAGTGGGGAAAAAAAAAATCCTGAGCTGAGTTGAAGCTCGACTAGGAGTATATCAGCCAGTAGTGAAGGCTGAGCAGGACCAATGAGGTTAGAAACAATTGTGCAATAATGTGAATGGACAGCAATTTTGTCCTCCAAATTTAAACACATAGCATTAAAATATTACAATTAGTAACCATTTAAGACTGGCATGAGAAAATGAAATCTAATCCTGATCCTTGTTTTAAATATTTTAAAAATTTATCAAATAAATTTTCTTGCTTAAATAGATGTATATAGATTTGCCCTGTAAGATTACATGTCTTAATCTTCCTTCTAGCATCCCGAAGAGAGTAGAATATTTTGCATATTTCCACTTCTCTTTTAACATTTTACAAATCACATGAAATATCCTGTGATTATTTATATATGATCACTGAGGTCCAAAGGTAAAAGAAGAGCATTTTAATCTGTCTTTTAAGGCATATAATCAGAAAGTGTTTGAGAAGCTTGTCATGAATTATGAGCGCTTTCAGTAAATCACAGTATTTTCAGCACAAAATCCTGTGAAATTTAGGTTCATAATTGCATCACACTCCTTTGGTTCCATTGTTGGAGTCAGAATTCACTTGGGAAAACACTGACTTAATTGGCAAACTTTATCTTTTTTTCCTTCAGTACACCTGCAAAGTGCTTATTATAATGGGAATTATGCTTGTTCCAAGGAGAAGCTATCCTTGTGAATTAGCCAATTAGCCAGTGTTTCATATCTTATCTTTCATTCCCAAGACTGTGATTTTTTTCCCTCTAAGTACCAACACTTATTTGTGAGCTTGCAAATTGAAATGTATGTATTCCTTTGCTTGACATCTCATCACTGTGTAATATGACCTTCATCTGTGCTTTTAGGAAGTGATTATGTATGTTTGAATTTTTAAAAAATCTTCAGACTGTTTGTGGAAACTGATTTTTTTAAAACAAGTTTTAAAGAAACTTCCATAGAATTTCTTGGCGTATAAAACAAGGAAGTCTTCAGTAGAAGTAAAAGAAAACTGAATGAGATTTGTACAAAACAGCACATTTAGCTGTCAATTATGGACAAAATCACTACAAATAAAACACTTAGTACCTCAAGGGAGGAGGACTGATTGTCATATAGCAAGAATACTGGCCAACCTAGCATAGTTCAGTATGTGGGGTAGAGAGTATCTCATCACCAGAAAAGTCATTTGAGAATACATTAAAAAATATATTAGTTTGGTTTTGCCAGTGCAGACTTATTCTTGATTAGCAGATAGAGTGTATTTGAAGGAGATTTGCTATAACCTTTAAACCCCTCTGTGTTCTGATATGAGCTAGTGGAGTATGGGGGCCCTTACCTTTGTTTTATAGAGTTTTGTGAGCAAAAAAAAAAAAAATTTTGTGAAATTTTAAACAGTCTTCAGAATTTTGAAATTTATAAAACTAAAAAATTTCAGTGTATTTTTGAAAATAAGTTGTTCTGCTGTCCCTAAAGTACAAAGAAAATGAAAGAATTTTTGGGAAAAGCAGAGTTCAGAATAATTTCAAAGCCAATTGCCATTTCTTGGATCATGAAAGGCCTTAGAATATTGGTGTTGACATTTTGGGTTCACTCTTCTTACTCATTGTCCTCTGAGGCTGTCTATATGTAGCAGATGGACCAGATTGTGGCACAGCTGACCTGTTAATTTTCACTATTTCCATTATTAGAAACTTTCACTGGTTATGTCACAATTTACATCAGCCACAAAAATGGCCAAAATGAATGGATTTTTAAATTACCTTGTAAGCTATTCATTTATGGCCCCAAGACATGGGCAAAATGTCAATTCAGAATTTTATTTGAAGAGGATATAAGTCAACTTGACCAATGATTTTAAATACATGTTAATAATTCTTTTAATTAATCCTCTGAGTTCCAAAGCACAGAGAAAGAATCCCATAGGATCTCAATAAATGTGAAATTTAAGGATTGGACCATAGTTCATTTTTGTGTGTGAAAGAATATAACTAGTGTCTTCCTGGTGTTTATTATTACTGGTTTGTTACCAGATTCAACCTAAAAGTTTCTGTTTGCTGCAGTAGTTGATCCCAGATCTCTTTATGAATCACAATGCTGATACGCTTTTCTTTCTGCATGTACAATGGTGAACTTTGTGGTAACACATAGGCTTTCCCAAGTTCATAGTTGAGGATTTTAAGCAGTCAGTAAAGACAAATTAAAGGAGAGAAAATCCAGAGCAAGCTGTTGAAAACTAATCAGTAGGAAATTATGTAAACTTAATTAACTAGGGCATCAAGGGAAGGGCTGTGGAGTGTAATGAAATTTTTTTAGAAATGAGGCAAAGCAGCCAAACTAAAACAGGGTTAGTTGAAGTGTTCCCAAAAGGGAAGGAGGGAATATCCTTCCTGCATAAAGAGCATTGCTTGACCTCCTGCCTTATTTTTGGCTGTGAATCTCTATGCCGTGATCCTCAGTGGGGTAGGTATACAATGAGAGTATGGTGCCAAATGAACCAAAAAAATAGATCTCACTTGCACTATTTATTGAATGATGTTCATTTAGTAAAATGGAGACTGAAATATAGGCATTATGGCCTAGCTGCAAACCTTGACCTTCCATTTGCAAATGGAACAAAACAGTTAGCTTAGATTTAGAGAAAATTTATACATTTTACATCTAGGTAGTCCAGCTGTAGAAAGACTTGGAAAGAATAGGGAGCTGCTATTTAATGGATACAGAGTTTCAGTTTGGGAAGATTTAAAACGGCTGGGGATGAATGGTAGTGATGTTAGCAGAACAATGTGGATGTTCATAATGCCACTGTACGGTATACCTAAAAATGGTTAAATGCTAATTTTAATGTTATATATATATATATATATATATATATATATATATTTTTTTTTTTTACCACAACGAAAAAAATCAAAGCATGTGACTGAGGCTATAAAGGAATAACAAAATAAAACTTTTTATCTCCTTTAGTTAGATAATTTGTTTGAATTTCCAAACCCAATTTTAAATGAAAAATTTATGTATGCATTCTTTGTCTTCCAAAATTTGACAGGACTGTGTTTTAGAATATGTCCTCTTCGTAAAGGGTTTGTAGGTATATGAGACAATTATCACTTCTCATGTGTGCCTAAAACATCTGAATTCTACATTTGCAACCCAAATAAATGATAGCTTTGAGAAAACACTCAATTTTTTCATGTGTATCTACATTTCTAAATTTACCTTTCAAGTAATTAGAAATGGAAAGTTTACATTTCTGTACTCAAAACTTGTTGGGAGAGGTCTAACAGGCAGTTGACTACTCAGATCTGGGGCTTGAAAGAGAAGATGAGACTAGAAAAAGACGAGTAGGAGTCTTCAGACATTGGAGTATTATTTTATACCACTTCTTGGTATGCTTATTATTTGTGTACTTGTCTCATTCTCCATAACAGATTACATACTCTTAAAAGGCAATGAAATGCCTCACTCAGCTATTTGATACATGCAGCATTAGCACATCATTTTTAATAGGACAGGTGTTGGATACATTTTTTTAAAATAGAACTGAATTGAGTCCTAGACAAGGTCTTTCAAAATTGCCCAGGCTGGCCTTGAACTGCTTGGCTCAAATGGATCCTCTTGCTTCAGTCTTCCAATTAGTTGGGACTACAGGCATCCACCAGCACCCATTTCAGTTGCTGGATCATATGATAATTTTATGTTTACTTTTTTGAGGAACCATTATACTATTTTCCACAGTAGCTGCACCATTTTACATTCCTATGAGCAATATGCAAGCATTGTAATTTCTCCATATCCTTGACAACATTTGTTATATTGTTTTGGGGTTTATTTATTATTACTTTTTGGATAATACTCATCCAGATAGGTGTGAAGTGGTATCACACTGTAATTTTGATTTGCATTTTCCTAATGTATTAATGATTTTGAATATCTTTTTATGTGCTTATCAGCCATCTGTTTCGGTTTGCTAGAGAAATATCTATTCAAGTCCTTTGCCTATTTTTTATTTGGGATTTTTTTTGTTCTTGGATTGTAGGAGTTCTCTATATATCTTAATATCAGTTGCTTATCAGGTATATGATTTGCAAATATTTTATCCCATTCTGTGGATTGCCTTTTACTGTTGATTATGTGCTTTGGTGCACTTTGATAGTGCCTTTTGTTAATTTTGATGAAGTCCAGTTTATCTGTTTTTGCTTTGGTGGTCTCTGCTTTTGGTTTCATATCTGAGAAATCATTTCTAAATCTATTGGCATGAAACTTTTTTCCCTATGTTTTCTTCTAAGAGTTTTATAATTTTGGTTTTTATATGTAGATCTTTGATGCACTTTGAATTAATTTTTGTCTATTGTATAACATAAGGATTCAAGTTCATTCTTTTACATGTAGATATCCCAAAGACATTTGTTGAAAAGACCTCCTTTACTCATTAAATGGTCTTGGCATTCTTGTTGGAAAATCATTTGGCCATTAGCGTATTTCACATAGCATGATGTTTTATTTCTGGCCTCTATTTTATTCCTTTGGTCTATATGTCTGTTCTTATTTCAGTACAGTACCACAGTGTTTTGATTATGGTAGCTTTATAGAAAGTTTTGATATAAGGAAATGTGAGACACCAATTAGCTCTTCTTTTTTAAGATTGTTTTGACTCTGGTATTCTTGAAATTCTATGTGAATTATAGGACAGTGACATACTTTTACTTGTGGTCTTTGAAGTATTTTATAGGAAGTCCTCTATGATATTTTTATATAAAAACTCCTTTTGAGGTAATCCTCTGTAGCTTATCTAAGTTTAGGATAAATGGCAGGGTATGATAATTTAAGCCAGTATAGGGCTACATGGTACTACTTAAACCTTAAGGGGGAAGAAAAGATTACAAGATAAAGGATTTAAAAAGATTCTTTCTAGAGAAAACGGAGGAAGCCACATTTAAAAAAACAGTTATCATGGCTTTTGACTTTTTTAAAAGTTTGATTAGAAAATACTCAGCTATTCCGCATTTGCCTTTAGCAAGGGTTTTAGATTGACTCCTCTCTCACCCATTCTCAATAATCTTCTTTTTTGCTTTATAAATTAATAAGCTTGGGGGATTTTACACTGCTATATATAACATATGTATGTAATATAGACATACAAAATATACATAGTTAACCACTTTAACAAGCTATAAATCCAAATCTTCAGGGGCTACCTTTTATTTTTTAGGATGTATAAATCATAATAGCTTTTAGATAAGTCCTTCTCAACTTCATGAGCTTCATGAAGTCTAACACAGTTACTTTCTGTAGCAGATGTTTGATAATCATTTTTTGGTGAAATTTTAATAAGAATTTTATGTCTATTTTTTCCTGTTCAATAAATAATAGGCAGTATTTGAAGGAACTTTCCTGGCTTAGTTACTTCATACATCCAGTCACTTAGTTTTCTCCCCTATCTATTCGTAGGAAAAATGTTTGCTAAATTTGTTAGTCATCATATTACTTTCGAATTTTCTAGACTCAGTCATTTTGATTAAAAGGAAAGAAGTTAGTATTTTCCCATCAATATTTATGTTTATTTGAATTATCAAATTTCTTTTGCTTTGAACTGAAGCATGCTGCAGTCGTTGTTGTCTTCTTTTTAATCATGGAGTTTATATTTTATTTTTGTAATCTCTTACAGTTTTGATTTAATTTTTTGGCATTGCAATTGAATATATTTCACATGTATTTAAGAACATTTTAAATAAGTGCCCATTTATTTGTAATGATTTTTCTCAGAAACAAACAAATCCTCAAGCTACTTTAGTAATATTCCTACTCCAGAGTAGTACCATAGCTCTTGAGAAGAAAACAAAAAATAATTGTCTCTGTGTGTCTTAAGTGGAGAGTAGTTTATTTGATTTACATGAACATTAAGCATAATAGGTAATGACAGTTTTTTCCTAAAGTGTATTCCGTTACCCGTTGACATGGATAGGTCATAACCTGTTATCTTTGGTTTATAGATCTCCCCAGGAAAAATGTTCCAAGAGAGTGAGCAAAAGAAATGTTTTCTGGGGAAAGTATCAAGGCGAGAGTGTTGTTATTTCAAACATCACAACATTTCCCTATAGCAGTCTATATCTAAGAATAAATCTGTGCTAGCCAAGCAAATGAATCTGGCCAAGCAAATTTCTTAGAATCCATGTGATGGCTGAATTGAGATTTTTTTATAACAACTGTGGGTCACTCTATGATACCCATTTCTGGACATCTCAGACTGAGAGATTACTATAAGAGGTATCATGTTAAGTCCAGAGACTAGAAAACTTCTGTACTTGTTCATGGAGCTTTTCATTTATCTGAGTGTTTTCCTCCGCTTATCAGGACTTGTGCTCTCACAAGCTCCTGCTCTCATATCAGGGGAGTGAATAATTGAATTTGGATAGTTTTTTGGTTTTTGAGTTGGGAGACTTCTTTCCTGTGGTCTACCTATAGAAAAAATGAGTCAAATAGAGAACCTGAAGGGAGGCAACTCTGAATGCTTCCATGGCTACGTACATATCTGTTTTCTTTGATTTGCTAAACCCTAAGTTAAAAGGAAAGTACTGTCTAAAATAAGGAGATATTCCCTATATTTATACCATCATCTAAGTATTTACAATGGAATGTTTTGTATGGTAAATGTCAAAAAGGTTGAGACATGACTTAATTCAGAGAGGAAACTTTTTTCAATGATAGAAATAGGGCTTTAATAAACTTAACATCTTCTTTAACTCCTTTAATATCTGTAATAAACTATGACTATTCAAGAGATGAGCAGCCTCTTTTTTAAAGCAATTTATTTATTTTCCTTCAAAATTGGCACCACTTTAGAATTTCTAGTTGAAATCTACTTGGCTAAGACTTCATTTCCCATCCAATTCATTAAAATTGTTGATGTTCAAGCCAGGGAGAGGATGTTTTCTGGGTCTACTTATGATGGCTCTGTATCAAACCAGCAATGTTTAGAAACTCTCCAAGGCCTATGTGATTTTTCATAAAGAGATTTATTATGTGGAATGAAGAAGCAAACATGTTCTATTTTATACTGTTGAAAACCAAGTCCATTTCCCTTAGGAGTCACTTGTACTAAGAGCTGACCTGGACGGTGAAAGGCACTGTGATGGCTGCTCATCACCCAGAGCTGCTCAAGCACTGGCTTCACTCTGTAGCTCAGAGGAACCCCAATGCTCTATTTCCTTAGTCCTTAGGGTATAAGTACTGGAATTCTGAAATGCAGATCTAAGAAATGCCTGGTGATGGCACTAAAGCTGACATGATTATGAAAAGCGAGCAGGAGGTATTGTACCCCTTGTGAAGAAGTTTTAAAAGTTTCTTATATAAACTAACTTCCTCAACAAATAAATAGACCTTCCATAGCAGCTCGAAGGAACCTCATCCCCTTTACTGAACTGTGGCCCTGGACTTCTCAATGGTATCCCTGTAACCCTAAGATCTAGTGAAAAACCTGGCACAGGAAAAAGTATACAGTAAATATTAGATGAAAGAAAAGGCAGGAGACCCACTTGAACCCGGGGGGCAGAGGTTGCAGTGAGCTAAGATCACGCCACTGCACTCCCGCCTGGGCCACAGAGCAAGACTTCGTCTCCAAAAAAAAAAATTCAGTTCTGTATTTTCATTTTTTCCCCTGCAAAAGATCATTTTAATTATTTCTGTTTCTCATGGCATCCATATTTTGAAATATTTATTATCATGCATTGATTAAATAATAATTCATTTGTTTTATAACTTTACTGACCAAAGCCAACCAGGACTTCCAATCAATATGAGAAAATCATGGTTGGTTAGTACCATAATTTCAGCTCAAAAAAAAAAAAAAGAATATTTTATTTGGGTTCTGTAACAAATAAGCTTTTTGAAATAAAAATAACTTCCAGGCCCAACTGTTACTTTTGGGGGCTTCTATGATTCTGAGCATGCAGACTAAAAATCAATAATATTGTCTAAACTACTCATTTTATAGATAAACATGGTAATGCTTAAGGAGTTAGGGAGAAATGGCTTGCCTGCAAAGTTAAACTAATTAATTCACATTTCCCAGTTTAGGGTCTATTTTGGATGGATTTATAGGATAGGGCTTGGAGAGGGTATTCTAGAATGAGGCCTTAAGTTCCTGCCTCCTTTTTAACAATTGATGGTGTTAGATTGTTGTTAACATAAATTTGGATAGAATTTATGGATAGAATCCCATTTAACAAATACTGTATTGACTCATATCTAGTTACATATATTGTCATTATATATCCCCATGATGTAGCTCACAGTCTGTACCAGTGTTTTATTGTTATAAACTGCAAAATTCTATCAGATTTTTAAAATTGCATATGAATAGGTGTCATAGAGGACTTACTTTTGTCTGGGAAGGATGTTGGAACACCCTCCTTACAGCCCCAGGAGAGTGAATGGCTTGAGAGTGCATGTTATTAACTTGAGATCAGGACTAGGCATCCATTAGAGAGTGACCCTTGTGGACAATGGGATCAGCCTTTGTAAGGCCTATAAAGAAAACCAAGGATGAAACTATGCAGTCAGGGCAACATCAATGATTTGAAGTGGCTCAAGATTCCTATATTCATGATATTTTGCATTTCTGCTGTTATTAACATGTCAGAATATAACAGGTAGTCAATGCAATTTGGTTGTTCCAAAAAAAATTAATCACAAGTCCTTACTCGTTTTGCAGGCCATCTTCAAATTAATATATTAATCTCTTTGCCACGGCATTTAAGGATAATAATTACATTAATTATATGTAAACACCTACATCATTATGAATATTAGTAATAAACTTTAAGGTGTTTGGGCTGAATATTAAGTTTGCTCTTATACACATATGTTTTTGTGTGCAGAGTTGCTGAAAGGGTCAAGAAAAGGAATTTGAAACTCTGGAACAGGCAAATATACAGGAAATCATGCAATAGGGAGAGGAATACTTAAGATTTACTTGAAAGATGAACTTTTACTATTTTTTAATCTTAAAATTTTTAGTTTTGTTTTTTTAGAGACAGCCTTGCTTTGTTACCCCAGGTGGAATGCAGTGGCATGATCATAGCTCACTCTAACCTTTAACTTCTGGGCTCAGGCAGTCATCCTGCCTCAGCCTCCCAAGTAGCAGGAACTTCCAGTGTGTGCCACCATGCCTGACTAATTAAAAAAAAAAATTTTCTTTTTTAATGAACACATGTCAAAAACTGTATTTAACTAAGTAATGAGGGATAGCAGGATAACAAAACCAGTTCAAAAAAGAATATGAAAAATGTGATTTTACATTTCAGAGCACAAAAGGAACACTAAAATAATTAAATTAGAATAATCCAGTTAATGTCTCATGACATGAGTTTACCTATATAGCATACTTGCATGCGTACCCCTGAACTTAAAAGTTAAAAAACATCATCAACATGACAAAAAGATATTCTTTCTCACAGCTCTAAAAAGAGGCAGTACGACCTTAATCTTTGGGATTATCTTTTCTACTACACTAAAAAGATACAGTTTAGCATTTTTATATAACATCTAGCTATATGTAATTATACAGTGTCTGAGATTCCATAAATCATATATAGTAAGGTACACAAAATCACATTTGCTAGAGAGTCAGATAACCCTTAGCTGGACTTGCTACACAATGTTTATTATTTTGTTTTGTTTTGGTATTTTTTATTTCTGTGGGTACATAGTAGGTGTATACATTTATGGAGTATGAGATATTTGGTTACAGGCATACAATGCATAATAATCACATCATGGTAAATGGGCTATTTATCCCCTTGAGCATTTATCATTTGTGTTACTAACAATCCAATTATATTCTTTTGGTTATTTTTAAAATGTACAATTAAATCATTATTGACTGTATTCACCCTGTAGTGCTATCAAATACTAGATACTATTTTTTTTAAGTATACTTTAAGTTCTGGGGTACATGTGCAGATCGTGCAGGATTTTTACATAGGTAAACACATACCATGGTAGTTTACTGCATCCATGCCCCCTGTCATCTACATTAGGTATTTCTCATAATATTATCTCTCCCAATCCCCTACCCCCTGTTATTCCTCCCCTAGCCCCCACCCCCAGCAGGCCCCACTGTGTGATGTTTCCCTCCCTGTTTCCATGTGTTCTCATTGTTCAGCACCCACTTATGAGTGAGAACATGCGGTGTTTGGTTTTCTGTGTTCCTGTGTCAGTTTGCTGAGAATGGTAGTTTCCAGCTTCATCCATGTCCCTGCAAAGGACATGAACTCATCCTTTTTTATGGCTGCATAGTATTCCATGGTGTATATGTGCCACATTTTCTTTATCCAGTCTATCATTGATGGGCAGTTGGGTTGGTTTCAGGTCTTTGCTATCGTAAAGAGTGATGCAATGAACACATGTGTGCATGTGTCTTTATAACAGAACGATTTATAATCCTTTGGGTATATACCCAGTAATGGGATTGCAAAGTCAAATGGAATTTCTATTTCTAGATCCTTGAGTAATCATCACACTGTCTTCCACATGGTTGAATTAATTTACACTCCAACCAATAGTGTAAAAGCATTCCTATTTCTCCACATATTCTCCAGCGTCTGCTGTCTCCAGATTTTTTAATGATTGCCATTCTAACTGGAGTGAGATGGTATCTCAATGTGGTTTTAAACTGCATTTCTCTAATGACCAGTGATTATAAGCTTTTTTTCTTATGTTTGTTGGCTGCATAAATATCTTCTTTTAAAAAGTGTCTCTTCATTTCCTTCTCCCAATTTTTGATGGAGTTGTCCTTTATGTTTCTAGTAGGAAAAAAAAATAAACTTTATAAAATGTTTTTAAAGGTTTATTATGAGCCAATAGGAGTTACTGTGGCCCAGGGATACACAGCTTCAAGAGGTCCTGAAAAGGTGTACCCAAGGCAGTCAGGTTACAGTTTTGATTTATACATTTCAATTAGACAAATTTGCAGGTAAAATCATAAATCAATACATGGAAGGTATACATTGGCTCAGCCCAAGGTTGGATATCTTGAAGTGAGGGCTTGCAAGTCATAGGTGCGCTTTAGAGATTCTTTGGTTGACAATTGGTTGAAAGAGTTAAGCTTTGTCTAAAGATGTGAAGTCAGTGAAAAGGAATGCTGTAGTTAAGATAAGGGAGTCTGCTACCTGCAATGCAATGCCATACGATGAGTCAGCTTGAAAAGTAGGCCACATTACACTGGGTTATTAAAAAAATTAACAGGATTTTATGGTTTTGAGGGCATGACTTAATCCTTGCCTTGTATGATCTTAGGTCTTGTTTATAACTTGGTATCTTATTGCCACAGAGAGTCTGTTTTAAGTCATATCATCTCTGTTTTAACACTAATGATGCTCCATTGAGCCTAAACTTCAGAAGAGAAGGAGTTTAATGAGGTGTGTCCAACCTCCCTTCCTGCCATGGCCAAGAAGTCAGATTTTCAGGTTTCTCTAGGGTCCCCTTGACCAAGAGGGGATTTGTTCAGTGAGTTGAGGAGTTTAGGATTTTATTTTTAGTTTACAGTGCGGTTTGATTCTAAGAACTCTTTCATTTTTATTTGCTTATGATAATAAAATTATTGGTTCAGTCAAATCTAATCTAATTTTATTGTCTGAGGAGAAAATAACTGTAGTAAATGTTTGTGTTTCAAAATCCACATCTATAAATTCTACAGTATAACTACAATGAACAGGCCCATCATGAGATTTTTAATTTAAAACACACACACGCACACACACACACACACACACACATAAAACTTGTTGCTTGTATTGACTGTTTAGGTAAGTTCTCAAGCACTAGACCTCCTAAGCTCATCAAGGGAACTATTAACACATAATATTTTTCACTCTCCCATTTGTAATTTCTCTCCCTGAAAATTTCTTTAATTAGCCTTCTTGTACATTTGGGAGTCTGTTTTTTTATTTGTTTGTTTGTTTGTTCTTTTCAATTGACCACAAGATTCTGGTGTACACATGGTTTAGGGCACAATTAGCACAAACAATACCATTGACAAGCAGATATGGTGAATATAAGAAAATAAAAAATATTGCGAGTGAAGGGACCCAGAATATACCACAGTGGCATAAAGGTTATGTTAAGCTGAAGACATTTGAGAATCAATAGCTAGGAAGAGGTTTTTTCTGAAGTCCCCTTATCTTCCTATAAGCAAGGCCTCCACAAACAATTTAACTGTCACAAATCCCCTCCCTGGGGGTTTCATAGCCAGGGAAGACTGCCTTTTACCAACAAAGAGAAGTCCAAACCTAAGTCAGCATTAAGATAAGAAATCACCTAAACTGACATTGTCATAAAACTATCATATTTCTAATCTAGTCTCCTAAGGGCCCAATTATTTTTCCTAAAAGCCATTTTTTTTTTCTCCCAGAAGTGCCACTCTGCCCCTCCACATTCCCTACTAAAATGGTATATGCTCCAAATTCTAACCATCTCCTCAGAATCACATTTCTTTGTGACTCCCATGTGCACATATGCAATTAAATCTCTTTTTTTGTTCTCTTGTTAATCAGTTTTCTGCAAGTTTAGTTTTCAAATACCCAAACTGAAATAACAAGGTAGAGGAAAACTTTCGCCTCCTAGAAAAATTGTCAAACATGACCAAGTGTAACAGGCTATAGAAAAATCATCATGCCTTTAAAAACTTGCAAAAATGCAATGTCTGGCACATTATGATTGCCAATATTGAAAACAAAATAATCACATAAATAATTTAAATATAACAAATGGAACTTAAATACCATAGTATATGACTATCCACATATCATCCATCTAAAATTTATTTGAACAAATTATTTTTCCAGGCAATGATTTTAAATCTTTTGTTTTTATTTTTATTCTAAGCAACTTTTTTATTCCACATCTTCCATATCTCAATGTAACAAGTTTTGGTCCTGAAAGTTTATTTTATGTTACCATCCTTTTATCTGAAAAATTACATATATAAATAGAAATTTCAATATTTAAAGTCCTTGAGGCACTAAATAATAAGCAAATCTTATGGATTGAGTTATATTTTCAATTATTATAGGCTCACAATTAATCAAAGTAAATATATTCAAATATTTTTTAAAAGTAAACTTAGATTGTGAATATATTCCTCAGTGAGATTTATGAAGATATTTCCTATTCAATTAGTTCAGATTAATTAAAACAATTTTCACATATATAAACAAATGGGAATAGAAGGGAAATTTTTGTAGTAATAATATTTAATTATTTGAACTCATTCTTAAAATGTTACATTGTTAAATATTATCAAAACTCTCAGCTGTCAATTTAATAAAGTCTCATTTAATTTTGTTGAAAATAAAAAGTGGAAACCAATCATGCTATATTGTAAAAGTGTCAGCGGCCCACAATTAGTGTCATTCACTTTCTCAA
>CAUYLG010049800.1:0-10236 GCA_963573385.1 Cacajao melanocephalus
ATAGGTTTGGTGAGTCTAACCATCCCAATTCACAGATGTTCTTTGACCTCTGATTAACAAGAAATGGTTCTTCCTCTAAACTGCTACGCAAGACAGAAATGAACTTTAATCTTACTAATATGTCTCAATGTGTTGAGGTTCGTGGCGACCGCCCTCCCGTACGTGTTAAGAGACAGTGTCTTGCTCTGTCACCTAGGCTGGAATGCAATGGCATGTGATCATAGCTCAATGCAGCCTCAAACTCCTGGCCTCTGGTGTTCCTCCCACCTCAGCCTCCCAAGTAGCTAAGACTATAGGCACATGCCACCATGCTTGGCTAATTTTTAATTTTTTTTTGTAGAGACAGAGTCTCCTATCAGTGGCGTGAGCCACTCCGCCCAGCTGGGCTCTTTTTTTTACAGCAGCTTGGCCTTTTCTTTAACCAACAAGGCAGAAAGGGCAATGAATATATACTACTTTCTGAAAGATATGATACATGAAACTTGAAAATTAATTTCCAAAATTCACATTTAATATACTGTAAGGTCTCTGCTCAATTGCAAAGTAAAATACAAACTCATATAGATGCATAAAAGTAGCCTTTGTTATGAGTGTGTCACAACTATTTTAAAACAGCAACCCCTGTGAATGTGTGCCTTAGATTGTTTTCTAGAATCCCCATCCCTATGGTAGCTGTCTGCCCATCCTAGTTAACACTTGTTTTACAGCGAAATGATCACTAGCACTCCTTTTATTCCATTACTATCCTGGTTTGAATAGCAAATTATGAGTTCACCCTATCTATCATCTACTTTCTGTCGCCCTTAAAAAAATCCTCAATAATTTGTCTTTTTATTCTGGAGGTCAATTTCTATCATTTAACATCTTTAATACCTTTAGGAAAAGAAGTTATCTAGTTTTACCTACTCAGTCTCTGAGAGCAATCAGCTCAAAATATTCTTCCATTTTACTATTAATACCTCTCCCCCTCCCACATTTGTGTGAAAGGATACCTTGCCTTCTTTAGCCCAGAATTTTTTTTTAAAAGGAGATTATAGAGGCATCTAGGAGAATTAGGAAAAAATAGACAAAATCTATATTAATTTTCCATGGTGAATACTTTCTGAGACTATCTAAAGGTAAAAATAGAGAATTCAATTTAAGTCTATAAAATAAACTGTCTGGATGAGGTGGTTCATGCCTGTAATACCAACACTTGGAGAAGCCAAGGCGGTTGGATCACTTGAGGTCAGGAGTTCAAGACCAGCCTGGCCAACATGGTGAAACCCCGTCTCTACTAAAAATACAAAACTTAGCCAGGCATGGTGGCGGGCACCCATAGTCCCAGCTACTCAGGAGGCTGAGGCAGGAGAATTGCTTGAGCCCAGGGAGTAGAGGCTGTAGTGAGTCAAGATGGTGCCACTGTATTCCAGCCTGGGCAACAGAGCAAGACTCCATCTCAAAAAATATATATATGTACATATAGGTATAATAAAATTAAAAATAAATAAGCTAATAAATATTTCTTTTTTAGCCAACACAAGAGAATATATATTTTTAAATGTGTTCTCTTCAAATAGTCATCTTGAGAAGTTCTATGACACCCCACAACTTATAGCATTTTTAGAATATCTGTTTGGAAATTGCGTTTAAGCCAGTTCACAATTTACAAAAAAAAAAAAAGTCATTTCACTAACTTATAGACAAGCCTATTTTTACTGCCTTTCCTTTACTAAAATTATTAATTTTGTGAATGATTCTCCATGGCTGAGAGCCCCTTCTCTGTTCTACATCTCCCTGACAAATCCCTTAGACTTTTGATGTGCCATCTGCACCAGTGTTATGTATCAACCATTCCCCCACAGCTCTGAAAGCAGAAACTGATTATTTCATTCTTTTTTCCTTAGGGGCTGAAACATAAAAGACACTCAATCAAGATGTTTGGGACTGATTAATTAATATTCAGTGAATATGGATACAAATTATTTTTGGCTATTTTCAAAAATCAAATTCACCTTCAAAGGAAGATTTGCTACCCTTGGAAATATTTAAAAGAACTGAAGGCAATGTTAGAAAAAGGAGCTCCAAAGATGCTAAACAAATGTTGCATCATTTGCATAAATACATGGTCCAACATACACCCTCCTGAGACTGAACCAGGAAGAAACTGAATCACTGAATAGACCAATAATGAGTTCTGAAATTGAGGCAGTAATAAATAGCCTGCCAACCAAAAAAAGCTCAGGACCAGATGGATTCACAGCTGAATTCTACCAGAGGTACAAAGAACAGCTGATACTATTCCTACTGAAACTATTCTAAAATACTGAAACGGAAGGACTCCTCTCTAACTCATTCTATGAGGCCAGCATCATCCTGATACCTAAACCTTTCAGAGATACAACAAAAAAAGAAAACTTCAGACCAATATCCTTGATGAACATTGATGCGAAAATCCTCAATAAAATGCTGGCAAACCAAATCCAGCAGCACAATCAGAAAGCTTATCCACCATGATCAAATTGGTTTCATCCCTGGGATGCAAGGTTGGTTCAACATATGCAAATCAGTAAGTGTGACTCATAACAGAATTAAAGATAAAAACCATATGATTTTCTCAACAGATGAAGAAAAGGCCTGTGATAAAATTCAAAATTCCTTCATGTTAAAAATTCTCAATAAACTAGGTATTGAAGGAACACACCTCAGAATAGTAAGAGTCATGTATGACAACCCCACAGCCAATATCATACTGAATGGGCAAAAGCTGGAAGCATTCCCCTTGAAAACCAGCACAAGACAAGGATGCCTTCTCTCACCACTCCTTTTCAACATAGTATTGGAAGTTTTAGTCAGGGCAATCAGGCAAGAGAAAGAAATAATGGGTATTCAAATAAGAAAACAGGAAGTCAAATCACTTTTTTGTTGTTGTTGTTGTTGAGATGTAGTCTTGCGTCTCCCAGGCCAGAGTGCAGTGGCACGATCTCAGCTCACTATAACCTCCATCTCCCAGGTTCAAGTGATTCTCCTGCCTTAGCCTCCCAAGTAGCTGGGATTACATGTGCCTGCCACAGTGCCCAGCTAATTTTTGTATTTTTATTAGAGACAGGGTTTCACCATTGTGGACAGGCTGGTCTCTAACTCCTGACCTCATGATCCATCTACCTCAGCCTCCCAAAGTGCTGGGATTACAGCCGTGAGCCACCATACCCAGCCCAAATTACTTTTGTTTACAGATGACATGATCATATGTCTAGAAAACCCCACTGTCTCAGCCCAAAAGCTTCTTAAGCTGATAAGCAACTTCAGCAAAGTCTCAGGATACAAAATTAATGTGCAAAAATCACTGGCATTCCTATATACCAACAACAGGCAAGCAGGGCCAAATCATGAATGAACTCCCATTCACAATTGCTACAAAAAGAATAAAATACCTAGAAATACAGCTAACAAAGGAAGTGAAGGACCTCTTCAAAGAGAACTACAAACTACTGCTCAAACAAATCAGAGAGGATACTAACAAACGGAAAAACATTCCATGCTGATAGAAAGAATCAATATCATTAAAATGACCATACAGCCTAAAGTACTTTATAGATTCAATGCTACTCTCACTAAACCACCATTTACATTCTTCACAAAATTAGGAAACACTATTTTAAAATTTATGTGGAATCAAAAAAGAGCTTGAATAGTCAAGACAATCCCAAGCAAAAAGAACAAAGCTGAGGCATTACGCTACCCAACTTCAAACTATACTACAAGGCTAGCATAACCAAAAGAGCACAACACTGGTACAAGAACAGACACACAGACCAATGGAACAGAATAGAGAACTCAGAAATAAGATCACACACCTATAATTGATGGTGGCAGCTGCTCCAGTCGGCCTGACACCACTTGTGCAGCGGGGAGGTATGGCTGGGGCTGTATGCTTCAAGGAGCAGGCAGGAACCCCGCCCTCCTGGGTGGGGCTGCAGCCATCCAAGTTGAGCCTCCTGGTGCTCTTGGGGAGCTAGAAGCAGGCAGGAGCCACACCACACCAACCAGGACGTGCCTGCCCCTACTGCCTGGCTTCTCCCTGCTGTCTGCAACCCTTCAAATCTCAGAGCAAAGTCTGGCGGAGCCTGAGTGCCATGAACAGCAGCAGGAGGCAGACAGAGTCCCAGGTGGAAGGGGGCGGGTCCCTGGTAAGTTCCCTCCTTCAGGCCAAGGAGGGCCTGTGGGCTGGGGGCTGGGCTGCCAATCCCACAGACCTGAGTGGAAACTGGTACCTTTTCCAGGCCTGCCCATGGGCCAATCTGCACCCACTTCCTCCCCTCTGAGACCCATAAAAGACCTGGAGTCAGCGAGAGCTGAGCAGATAACCAAACAGGATGGCCAACTGCAGAGAGGACCTACCCTCTCTGCTGAGAGTTTAAGACCTGCAGAGACTCCCCAAATGACCTACCTGCAAAGAGGAACTACCCTCTCCATGGCCTCCTCTCTGATGACAGATGAACACTCAATGGATGCCCTGCCTGCGTACAGAGGGGAGCTACCCACTGCAGGTCTCCTCTGAGTGGTTCTAACACTAAATAAAGCTCCTTTTCATCTTCTTCACCCTTCATTTGTCTGCATACCTCATTCTACTTCATTCTTCCTGGATGCAGGACAAGAACTCAGGCAAAGGCAACACTGGCCACAGAGGTTTCCAAAAATTGAAACCCCAAAGATCCCATAACGCAACCATCTGAACCTCAACAAACCTGACAAAAACAAGCAATGAGGAAAGGACTTCCTATTTAATAAATGGTGCTGGAAGAACTGGCTAGTCATATTGAAATTGGACCCCTTCCTTACATCACATGCACAAATTAACTTAAGATAGATTAAAGACTTAAATATAAAACCTAAAACTGTAAACACCCTAGAAGAAAATCTAGGCAGTAACATTCAGGATATAGGTATGGGCAAAGATTTCATGACGAAAACACGAAAAGCAAGTGCAACCCAAACAAAAACTGATGAATGAGATCTAACTAAAGAGCTTCTGCACATCAATATAAACTACAATCAGAGTGAACAGACAACCTATACAATTGGAGAAAATTTTTGCAATCTATCCATCTGATTAATATAACTGTAGTTAATATCCAGAGTCTACAAGAAATTTAAACAAATTTAAAAGAAAAAAAAACCCATTTAAAAAGTGGGCAAAGGACATAAACAGACAATTCTCAAAAGATGACATATATGTGGCCAACAAACATATGAAAAAAAGCTCAACATCACTGATTATTAAAGAAATGCAAATCAAAACCACAATGAGAAACTATTGCATGCCAGTCAGAATGGCTATTATTAAAAGTCAAAAAACAGATGCTGGTGAGGTTGTGGAGAAAAAGGAATGTTTTTACACTGTTGGTGGGAGTACAAATTAGTTCAACCACTGTGGAAGACAGTGTGGCAATTCCTCAAAGACCTAGAGGCAGAAATAAAATTTAAAATAAATAAAATCTAACCTAGCAATCCTATTACTGGGTATATACCCAGAGGAATATGTCATTCTGTTTAAAGACACATGCACATGTCTGTTGACTGCAGTGCTATTCACCGTAGCAAAGACATGGAATCCATCTAAACACCCATCAATGATTGCCCACATAAAGAAAATGTGGTACATACATACCATGGAATACTATGCAGTCATAAAAAGGAATGAGATCATGTCTTTTGCAGGGACATGGATGGAACTGGAAGCCATTACCTTCATCAAACTCACGCAGGAACAGAAAACAAAATACTGCATGCTCTCACTTATAAGTGGGAGCTGAGTGATGACAACACGTGGATACATGGTGGGGAACAACACACACTGGGACCTGTCAGGGGTAGGGTGTGGGAAGGGAGAGCATCAGGAAGAATAGCTAATGTATGCTGGGCTTAATACCTAAGTGATGGGATGATCTGCGTGGCAAACCACCATGGTATATGTTTATCTAAGCAACAAACCCGCACATTCCTGCACCTGTACCCCTGAACTTAAAAGTTGAAGAAAAAAGAGAAAAAAAATACATTGTCTGTTTTCCTTAGGGACTACAGAGCAGTCTTTTGAATATATAAGTTCTGTTATGTTTGTTAAAAGAACTGGTCTTATTGCCCTATTGCCTAGAGCTCTTAACTAAAATCTTCCAAATAAAGAAAGAACTCAGTCCAGAGCCAAACTGGCTACCCTTCATCAATATCTGGCCTTAAAAGTGTTCTTACTTTTAAAGACTCTCTAATTCTTCTCTCCAAGATAATACTGCCAATCAATCAGTGTCAAAGCCTTTTTTTTCTTTAGACAAAACTCTTTTTTTTTTAGACAAACAATATTTCCAGGTATCATGACAATATCTGTATAGCTATAAAAATGCCAAAATCGTTTCCATGAGACCTAGTTCTATAACCACAGTAAGATTAAAAATAAATAAATAAATAAGGCTCAGTAGCTGAACTTAATTAACTTTAAATGAATAAATCATCCAATCACAGATGAATGAGTCTCAAGGGGCAGCAGGAGAAGAAAAATAATCACAGGTAAGGGAGGCTGCTCGATATTTAAAGACTTTAAAAAGTATAAGCTAATTATAACTCAGATGTTATAAAATGTCATACCTTAAACTCCCATGATCACATAGTAGTGAAATTTAGCTGTTCTTACTATTAAGATTGTCATAGAACCAGGTTGTACACAGATTCCTAGGAATTCCCAAATATAAGAGTTAAATTATATGAGAAAGTTACCAGTATCTGTTATTTCCAGTGCTCACACTGAGCAAAAAAAAACCCACCCCATTACTAACCTACCACATCACTACAAGAGTCACCTTAAAACAAGATTTTCCTCCTTTGTTTAAAAACAAGGCAGTCTCATACCAAGCAACAGGTGATAAGGTGTAAGTTTAGACAACTTTACTTTCAGTAGAAAACACCTGACGGCACTTGAACAAAAGTATATTACTGTTCTTAGAATTTTATTCTCTGTTGTTGTTGTTGTTATTGTTGTTATTATTACTATTTTTAGAAATGGGGTCTTGCTCTGTCACTTTGGCTGGAGTGCACTGGCATGATCATGGCTAACTGCAGCCTCAACCTCTTGGACTCAAGTGATCCTCCTGCTTCAGCTTCCCCAGTAGCTGAGACTACAGGTGTGTGCCACCAAAACTGGCTAATTTTTTAATTTTTTTGTAGAGACAAAGTCTTGCTGTGTGTTGCCCAGGCTGGTTTCAAACCGCCTGGCCTGAAGCGATCCTCCCACCTTGGCCTTCCAAAGTGCTGGGATTACAGGCTTGAGCCACTACGCCCAGCTCACTGTTACTCTTACTTTTAAATGTGCGATCCTCAGGAAAAATGTTCAGAGGGTGCACCCCTGCCCATTGTAACCTGTAAAACAAACATTTCCTTTAAGAAAAGGAAGACTCTATTTGCCTTCCTGTGTGGCAATGCTTTAGATATCTAGGCAGTATTTACGCCTTACTCTACATATGATTCACTACACTTGAGCACCACAATCCAACCCAAGCAACTGAATTCCCAAAAAAACAAATACATGTTATTTAGAAAGTGTCCAAAGATTATATCATTATATGCATAATAAATATTTTTTGTCAATACTATAAGATCTTGTTAGACATATGTATCAACACTGTAAAACAGATGATTTATAACTGTTTATGATTGCATAAGCTTTGGATGAAAATGGTTAACATCCTTGATGAAAGACTCCCAGATGAATTTTATCTTAAAAGTTTTCTGATATCTTGCATTCTACTTGCCCAGGCTGGAGTGCAATGGCGCATTCTTGGCTCACCGCAACCTCCACCTCCTGGGTTCAAGCGATTCTTCTGCCTCAGCCTCCCAAGTAGCTGGGATTACAGGTATGTGCCACCAAGTCTGGCTAATTTTTTGTATTTTTAGTAGAGACAGGGTTTCACCATGTTGGCCAGGATGGTCTCGATCTCTTGGCCTCATGATCCACCCACCTCAGCCTCCCAAAGTGCCTGGATTACAGGCTTGAGCCACGGAGCCCAGCCATCTTGCATTCTACTTAATATCACTTTGTCTTTTGAAATCTTTACATCATCAATTTAAAAGAAAACTTTTTTTGCTTTTGAAATCAAAATATTCATTTGTGTGAATGATATACTTCACAATTCAAACTGAAAAAATATAATAAAATTTGCATATTATTTGTTTGGAATTGTGTTAATTTTGGCCCATAAATTTGGAAGCAGTTATGTTAGCACATTTCCTTGAAATACAATTAATAATTCTATATCCTTATTTCTAAAATGGTGACATTATTCCCTTGGCCATATTCATCTTTTACAAATCTTGGCTGATGTGGCAGAAAAAAAATCATGATTGGTCCATGCTGTTGAGCCCTGGACAACCTCCATTTCTTCATCCTCAAAAATCACATGCTGCACCTATGGTAACAGTAACAGTTACCATTTATTCAAGGCTTAAAAGGGCTGGGTTCTATGTTAAACCGGGTATGCACTGGGTAGAAAATAAAAATGTAAGTTATATTTTAGTGCACATGATCTTACCTGCCATTCCACTCAACAAGTGCAGGCAACAAAGTAAGCATGAGATGAAAGAAACTGTGTCCCCTCAGACAGTCTCAGTTACACAGTTGTATGCCCAAAACCATTTATTTTGTTCTTTGTGAGAGATTTAAGAGATTTTTTTTTTAAGGATAATTTTTTTTTTCCCAGATGGAGTCTCGTACTGTTACCCAGGCTGGAGTGCAGTGGTGCGATCTCAGTTCACTGCAACCTCCACCTCCCGGGTTCAAGCTATTCTCCTGCCTCAGCCTCCCGAGTAGCTGAGATTACAGGCGTGTACCACCATGTCCGGCCAATTTTTGTATTTTTATTAGAGACGGGGTTTCACTATGTTGGCCAGGCTGGTCTCAAACTCCTGACCTTGTGATCCGCCCACCTCGGCCTCCCAAAATGCTGGGACTACAGGTGTGAGCCACAGTGCCCAGCCAAGGATAATTTTTACTACATTTGATTTTTGCCCTATATGCTCACTTTAGAACTCTAAGGTGTAACTGACCTCACTGTACCACACTTGGCCCTCATAAAGACTATGTGAGGTAGTATACAACTATAAGCCCCATTCTACAGAGAAGGAAACACCAAAAGAGGTTATGCACCTTGCTTGGCAGAGACAGGATTCCAACTTAGGTGGTCCTGATTCCAAAACCTCTGCAACTTGATTGCTATGCTATATTGCAATGTTATATATCAATTTTCCAGATAAGGAATGGGAGGCTCAGAAAGGTTAAGCAAACTTATCCCCCTAAGATACTGCTAACAAGTCTCTATACCAGGACAACTCAAGCTTTCTAATTTCAAGTTCCTTGGCAATCTAATAAAATGACTGACAGAAGCTAGGAATCAGTAGTAGAGTACTGAAATGGAAGGAAAATATATTGTTTATAGGGTCCACACATTGATGACACACTAGCTAAATCTAGGTCTCAGATACGTTCTGTTTAGCCCTCAAGATACAGTTCTTTAACTCTGCATTAGTTGTAATACAAAGTTTGGCAACAGCTATTCCAAACATTCTTCTCCCTTGCTATCACTCAATGATTGAAGTGGAAGCCATACACTTGCTTTCCCAGGCTCTCTTGCAACTAGAGTAGGCCATGTAACCTAGTTCTAGCAAGAGACTTAAAGAGAAATCTATTGGGAATGGGTAATTGGTTTCTGGGAAAATTTTTTTGCTTCCTAATGAATGGTACAGCCACTGCTGGCACTGTACCTTTTACCCCTTTCTGCAACAAATATGGATGTACTGCCAGAGCTACAATAGCCGTCTTTTACATGGAAAAAAGCATAAAGATGGGAATCAAATACACTATTAATGGCAAAACAGAAAGATATAAACAACTTAGATCTTTAAGGTATTGCTGAGCTGCTAAGTTAGTCCTGGACTATGTATATTTTCAGATTTCTTGCTAGATAACCCATAAGTATTTCTTTCTTTTTTTTTTTTAATTAATTTTTTTTTAATTTTTTTTTAAAGAAAGAAAAAGAGAGAAAAGAAGAAAGAAAGAGTGAAAGAAAGAAAAAAAATGAAAGAGAGAAAGAGGGAGAGAGAACAGGATTCTTGTTCTATTGCCCAGGCTAGAATGCAGTCTAAAAATGGGTATTAAAAACCTCTTTTATGCCAATAATTGTGCTTAACAATGGAGACAGGAAGGAATAAGGGATG
>CAUYLG010049801.1:0-26256 GCA_963573385.1 Cacajao melanocephalus
ACAGAACGATTTATAATCCTTTGGGTATATACCCAGTAATGGGATTGCTGGGTCAAATGGAATTTCTATTTCTAGGTCCTTGAGGAATTGCCACACTGTATTCCACAATGGTTGACCTCCCATTGTGGAATAATAATAATAATAATTTACACTCTCACCAACAGTGTAAAAGCATTCATATTTTTCCACATCCTCTCCATCATATGTTGTCTCCTGATTTTTTCATGATAGCCATTCTAACTGGCATGAGATGGTGTCTCAATGTGGTTTTGATTTGCATTTCTCTAATGACCAGTGATGATGAGCATTTTTTCATGTTTGTTGGCTTCATAAATGTCTTCTTTTGAAAAGTGTCTGTTGAAGTTTTTTTTTCCTTGTAAAATTGTTTAAGTTTTTTGTAGATTCTAGATATTAGTCCTTTGTCAGATGGGTAAATTGCAAAAATTTTTTCCCATTCTGTTCACTCTATTGATAGTTTTTTTTTTTTTTTTTTTTTTTTTTTTTTTTTTTTTTTTTGGGTGTGGGTGTTTTGTTGGATTTTTTTAGAGTTTTTGATTTTTTTGTTTAATTTCAAAATTTTTTTTCCATTTTTTTTAAATATTTTTTTTTTTTTTTTTTTTTTTTTTTTTTTTTTTTTTTTTTTTTTTTTTTTTTTTTGCTGTGCAGAAGCTCTTAAGTTCAATTAGATCCCATTTGTCTATTTTGGCTTTCGTTGCCATTGCTTTTGGTGTTTTAGTCATGAAGTCTTTGGCAATGCCTGTGTCCCAAATGATATTGTCTAGGTTTTCTTCTAGAGTTTTTATGGTGTTAGGTCTTATGTTTAAATCTTTAATCCATCTGGAGTTAGTGTTTGTATAAGGTATAAGGAAGGGACCCAGTTTCAGCTTTCTGCATATGGCTAAGGAGTTTTCCCAACATCATTTATTAGATAGGGAATCCTTTCCCCACTGCTTGTTTTTGTCAGGTTTGTCAAAAATCAGATGGTCATAGATGTGTGGCATTATTTTTTAGGCCTCTGTTTGGTTCCATTGGTCTATTTCTCTGTTTTTGTTCCATTGGTCTATAACTCTGTTTTTGTACCAGTACCATGCTGTTTTGATTACCATAGGCTTGTAGTATAGTTTAAAGTCAGTTAATATGATACCTCTAGCTTTTTTTTTTTTTCCTTAGAATTGTCTTGACTCTTTTTTGGTTCCATATGAAGTTTAAAGTGTTTTTTTCCAATTCTGTGAGGAAAGTCCATGGTAGCTTGATGGGAATAGCATTGAATCTATAAATTACTTTGGTCAGTATGGCCATTTTCACAATATTGATTATTCCTAACCATGAGCTTGGAATATTTTTCCATCTGTTTCTGTCCTCTCTTATTTCCTTGAAGAGTGGTTTGTAGTTCTCCTTGAGGAGTGGTTTGTAGTTCTCCTTGAAGAGGTCTTTCACATCCCTTGTTAGTTTTATTCTTAGGTATTTTATTCTCTTTGTAGTAATTGTGAATGGGAGTTTGCTCATGATTTGGTTGTTTGTCTGTTATTGGTGTATAGGAATGCTTGTGACTTCTGCACATTGATTTTGTATCCTGAGACTTTGCCAAAGTTGCTTATCAGCTTAAGCAGATTTTGGGCTGAGACAATGGGGTCTTCTAAATATATAATCATTTTGTCTGCAGATAGAGACAATTTGACTTGCTCTTTTCCTAATTGAATATGCTTTATTTCTTTTTCTTGCCTGATTGCCCTGACCAGAACTTTCAATACAATGTTGAATAGGAGTGGTGAGAGAGGGCATCCTTGTCTTGTGCCAGTTTTCAACCAGAATGCTTCCAGTTTTTGCCCATGCATTATGATATTGGCTGTGGGTTTGTCACAAATAGCTGTTATTATTTTGAGATACATTCCATCGATACCTAGTTTATTGAGAGTTTTTATCATAAAGCGCTGTTGAATTTTGTTGAAGGCCTTCTCTGCATCTATTGAGATAATCATGTGGTTTTTATCTTTGGTTCTGTTTATGTGATGGATTACATTTATAGATTTGCATATGTTGAATCAGCCTTCCATCCCAGGGTTGAAACCGACTTGATCATGATGGATAAGCTTTTTGATATGCTGTTGGATTTGGTTTGCCAGTATTTTATTGAGGACTTTCACATCAATGTTTATTATGGATATTGGCCTGAAATTTCCTTTTTTAGTTGTGCCGGCAGGACTGCATCTACAATGCAACTGAGAGGGGCTTGAGCCAGTTTATAGGCTGCTTCAGGTTCCTCAGCTCATATGAGGTTCAGTGACTCTGTTAACTGAGTTATGAGTGTGCATGGGTCCTCCCTAGTCCCTTGGTGGATGGTCCTGGTGGCAAAATCAAGGCAAACCAGTGCTGTAGCTGAGGAAGAGGGGAAGTTTCTGTTTCAACATATGTAGCCAAGTCATTGAATCTGCCACTTGGATGTGGGATTGCCTTCTCAAAATGGCTCTTTTTTGTCTATGGCTTTAGTGGGGTTTTTCAACCTCTTACCTAGATCCCAAAGCTCCTACAAAGTCACTTTTGTTGGAGGATGGTTACCAAATTACTGTTGCTATGGGACAATATGAGTTAGGGACCTTATATTATGCCACCTTGTGTAGGTTTTGTTTTTATAAAATTCATCTTGCTGGTGTTCAGAACTATTCTACATTTAAGACATGTCACATTGATTCATTCTGTCTGCAAGTGCCTGTTTACTAATGTCTTCTTTGCAGACTCCATTTTCTCTATGCAGATTACATTATGGATTTTTGAGGTTCAAAGACTCACAAATCTAGATATGTCAATATACATTCCCATGTATATTACTGTTTAACTTAGTGCCTATACCAGTATGTCTATTTATCCATCTATCTAAATTTATTACCACCAATTTTTTCAAAAGTTTTATATGCTACATATAAAATGTAAATAATATAAATCTAGTAGACCATATTTTAAATGAAATTTTTTGTAAATTAAATTGAATACATTTAAACATTTAACCCTAAGAAGTATGAGAGCTGCTTTAGTATTTCAGATGAATTATAATTATTATTACTGATTTAGTCATTTTATCATATTGTCAACCTGACAGAATAAAACATGCTTCATATACAATAGGAATTTATTTAATAGTTCTCTCCTTAAATAAAAAATAAAATCTATCATGTGCATGTCATAAGAAGTATTTTTAAGTTTAAGATATTCAGTCAGTGTATTCAGTTGATAGTCATATGAAGATGACTATAACAGAAATTTATTCCCTGGTTCAAGATAAATAGACTATTCTAAGGTATTTTCCCTGGAGTGGTAAATAATTTTTCAGCATCCTGATTAAAAAAAAATTTGATTTGTGGTTTGAATGAACTATAGTTTTCTCTTATCTGCCCAAGCTCTCCTCCATTAGCATGGATATTCAAGAGACTACTACATTATAATTGCAAAAAATGCTTAGCTGAAGTTCACATCAATGTGTTTAAATAAGACCTACCTCGCAAGGGTAGACAGGTGAAGTATCTATTTATGAGTAGTCAAGGGGTATAAATCAAAAAGGTGTTTAAATCTCAGAATCCCTTACCTACATGATATGCTTCTTTGTTGATGTCTACTTTCAGTCTCAGTAGACTGTTTTAGCATGCTTATTGTGTAAAATCATGACAGATTTATGGTACATTCACTCAGCACTAATCCCATAAATTTTTAAGGCTTTCATTTATCCTGATTCAGATTGTTTTTTACTACCTGCATTAATTGGAAGATGTTTTTTCCATATTAATTAGGGTTTGAACAGAACTATTTTGAGATACAAAAAAAAAATTTTATAAAATAAGAAGTTTTTATTCCAAATAATAACATAGGCTGTCATTTTTATATTGTCTACAATTGCATTATGTGTGAATATTTGAGTTTCAAAATGCCATTTCTCTCTGAAGGAAAATCAAATAAACTTATGGTTGTCACATGCATATCTGCCTGAAAAGTAATTGAGTCTTCAGTGCCTGATCAATTATGTGCTTTGTTAGTAAAGGCCATTAGATGATAAGACATAAAGACTCCTTATCAGTTACTAATAGTGTTATAAAACATTTTGAGACATATTGTGTTTGCAGTCTTCAGTCTAAATAAGTAATTTGTATTGTTTAAATATCCTGGTTATTATTTTATGGTGACAAGATAAATATTTAACTTGCCTTATATTTTCTTTCTGAAACAAAAAAATAGTGGTTTGACTCAGGTTATTGTTTTTCCATTAAAACAATAAGGCACTGAAAGTTTATAGACACAACAGTGAAGCTGAAATTTGTCAATAGTACTGCCATAATAAATGGATAGTATTCAAGTGTTTTCTCTTTGTTCACATTGAGAGTGGGAGACAAGGTCTTTTATCAGTAGCAAACATAATGCAAGAGTAACATTCTGAGACACATTATAAAAATAACATATCCTATATTAAAATATGTGTTTTGAGACATTGTGAATGGTGATGATTTTTCTTTGGCCTTACGTTTGGTGGAGGGCAATTGGGCATACTACTAAACTAGAGTAGAAAGGCTGTCTAAGAAGGGTTAGTTGCAGAAAAAGCCCTCTGCTAGAGAATCACCTTCCTCTTCCATCTCCCAAGCTGATTTATGACCATCACCAAAGCTAAATTGGTAGAAGTGCCCTTACGTTGAAATTTTCAACTCAAGGATGTCCAAAAGAGTACAAATGGAGAAGGAAACAAATAAATAAGTGTAGTTTCGCAGAAAAACATCAACTAAAAAAACCTTTTGGTGAAAAGCACATGTTATAAATTGTCTTTATTGCTGTGTCCCCTTGGAGGCACATCAAATCTTGAACTTTTTAATAGCAGCTCCTTCTGTCCTATTTGTTTATATTATTTATCTCTGAATCAAAGATAAGATTATGTCTCTAAATTAGGTAAAATGTATTCATATATTGAGCTCCCTGAAAAACGCAGCTCTACAAACAAGTACAACAGAACCCAAAACAGACCTAGTCATTTGCTTGTGTTCTTTTAGATTTTTCAATTAATTTGAAAATATGCAATGAAACGAAAACACTGGATAAAATAATGTAAAGAAAAGGATAAACATCTTATGAGAAAACATAATAGAGGAAAGTCAATGATTCTTGAAGTCTGAGAAAATTATCTTAGAATCTGACATGATGCAGAGTAGGAGAGAACTAGGCTCAGTATGGTGGTCAGGGTAGTCAAGAGAAGGAAATGTGTGGGAAGAACTGTGGTGGTGCTAGACTTATGAAAGAGTTTATTATTAATATAGATTATTTCACAGAGTCAGTCAGGGACGTTAGTCCAAGATTCCAAAGATGTTAATGTTTCAACATAATTTACATCTGCAAACCACTAACAGTAACATCTGTTAGAGAAAATGATTATGTGGAAAGAGACTACCACCACAGGGAGGGTGGAGGAGGCATGCAATATTAAAGAATGCATCTCTCATCTTATCATTCTAATATGTTTTACTAATGACATGTTCCGCAGTAACTGGTGTAACTTTATAAATAGACTGAAATCCAGAGTGTTTGATGATCAAATAGTCCATGAATGCTACATTTCAAATATGTGTGATATTTATAATAGAATGTAAAACACATTTAAAGGCAAGCTGTGCTCATTTATATTCATAGTCAGGGAATAAGAGACAAAGCAGAAGGGAATGTGTTCTTGGTGTGCTAACTTATTCTATAGAAGGCATGAGCTGAGGTCATGTTTCTCATGATTTAAATTAGGCAACATAACCTGAACTGAGACACACAGAGAACAGTTTCAGCTGCTATAGGAAACTTCATTCTTCTATGAGAAAACGTGTCTCTGAGAGGTTATAAGTCAGATATGTGAAGAGAGAGTGTGTGATGTTGATTGTGGATAGATGCTTTGAAACATTTCTTCTTCCTGTCTTGCTCCTAATTTATAGAATAAATTAACACAGTTTGGTGGAGGGCAATTGGGCAGGTATAAAATTCACATGTATAAATTTAGTCATGGATCAGATGGTATCAAGAGATGGGGATGTTAGAAAATTATTGTGACATGTGATTACTGCCCTTATAAATGAGGCCCCAGAGAGCTGCCTTGATCCTATTCCACCATGTGAAAACCCAATTAGAAGATAGCATCTATGACCCAGAAAGTGGGTCCTCACCAGACACTGAGTCTGTCAGCACCTTGAGCATGGACATCCCAGCCTCCAGAACTGTAAGAAACACATTTCTGTTGTTTGTAAGCTACCCAGTTTATGGTATTATGTTATATAGCAGTCTGAATGGACTAAGACAACACACCAAATAACAAATTCTCTAATGTTCCATCTTTCATGCCCTGATAATGAATATAAATGAACACTCTAATTTTTAACAGGTTTGAAGCTCAATATACAATTTCACATATACATAGAATATTACACTTGTGGACTATTTGATTACTAAATCTCTTTCATCAAGTTCATGTTATCTTTTAGAGGTCTAATTGCTACTATGTAAGCCATCATTAATTTTTTTTTGAAAAAAAATGATTGTCACATTGCGAGGAAATCTATATTTTTGTATGATGTAGGAACAAAAGTTCATAATTTCTCCATAGATTTATTGGCACCAACTGTCATTTACCAGTAAAGGACAGAATGATCTTGGGAGTATGTATTGTACTTTTCACTTCATAAAGCTGAAATGAAAGGTGTTAAGAATTTTTACTTCTGCTGAGTGTCCTTGTTTTTCTATCACCCTCCTTCATGTTCCCATTATCAGAATTTTCCCAGATGTGTAGATCCCCACTACAGTCTCACTGAAATGTACTACCAAAGAGCTTTCAGGAATGTTACAGAAGCTTTCTTTTTTGGATCACATCGCAAGTTCAATTCAGTCAGTCTTCACATAATCTGATCCAAGAAATGAAAAGGAAGTCAGAAGTCCTATTGTAAATTTTGCATGAACTCATATGCTGAACTTTTCATATTAATTGCAGCTGTATTTGCTAGTGCTGAAAGTTCTGTATTCTTAAATCCCTGTGAGTTAACATTATAGAATCTTATGTTATTCTCATATGACAATCCCAAGTGTAATATTCCAGATAAGCAGTAAACTTTCTGTACATGTTGATTCAATCCTGACATAGAATCACAAGGTTCTTACGTTTTGAAACTTCCCCCAACTCCCCACCCCAGTGTCTGGTCTTAATCTATATCCAGCTGGAAGAAAATGAAAGGACACATCAACAAACCTGTTCCATAATTTACTTCACAAATAAGTAATGCAATAGAAAAAATTCATGTTTGGTAAATTGGTTGGTGATAGCTCATCATCTGAGCACAAGAGGATCAGGGAAAGGTAGTTCCACGCTAGCCAGGCATACCTCAATGATATGATTCCACCACAGAAAAAATTGGTTTATAAATTTGATGGAGTCATGACTATTCTTGTTCATTTCATCTAAGGTTTTGAAGAGGAGATTAGGAGTCTAAGCAGATCACCAAAATATTGTCACAAAATTAATAATACAGAACTCTTTTTCTATATCAAGTGTGGCCCAAAGTTATTTTGCGGTTGTATTCCCTCTCTTTCTGTATTGACTGAGGGTTAAGTGGTGGAAGTGCAGGAGACAGAGCCACAGATTGTTTTGGGTGCTTGGGAGTTTATTATGTTTTAATGGCCAATGCAGGTTCTAATGTTATTCTATTGCATTGGCCCTAAAGAAGTATATATTAGAAATTTTAGAGACATTTACTTAATTTACAAACTGAATAGATAATTCGTGTGAACAAAATAATTTGATGGGTTGTTTTTAAATTCTAAATGAGACAAATTGCCAGTATGATATTAAGCCTATGCATCCCATACAGATCTAATATCCGGAATCTATAAGAAACTTAATTCAAGAAACAAAAACAAATAACTCCATTAAAAAGTGGGCAAAGGACGTGAACAGACATTTCTCAAAAGAAGACATATAAGTGGCCAACAAACATATTAGAAAATGCTCAGCATCACTAATCATCAGAAAAATGCAAATCAAAACAACAATGTGATATCATCTTACATCAGTCAGAGTAGCTGTCATAATAAACAAATAATAGAGAGGACCATTCAAACAAGCAATCCCATTGCTGCGTATATATCCAAAGGAAAGTAGGTTATTCTACCAAAAAACACATGTATACCTATGTTCATTGTAGCGCTGTTCACAATAGAAAAGACTTGGAATCAAGTGCCCATTGACGGTGGATTAGATAAAGAAAGTGTAGTACTTATGCACCATGAAGTATACTACACAGCCAATTATCATGTCCTTTGCAGCAACATGGACACAGCTAGAGGCCATTATCCTAAGTGAATTAATGCAGAAACAGAAAACCAAACACTACATGTTCTCACAAGTTAGAGCTTAACATTGGGTACTTATGGACACAAAGAAGACAGTAGACACTGGGAACTACTAGAGGGAGGCAAGAAGAGGGTTGGTTGAAAAACTGTTGGGTACTATGCTCAGTACCTGGGAGACAGGATCATTCATACTCCAGATCTCAGCATCACACAATATACCCATGTAACAAACCTGCACATGTACTCCCTGTATCTAAAATAAAAGTTAAAAAAATTATTTAAAAAGAAGTTAAGCAATTAATTAATAATAAATGTTAATGAGCCTTATATAAGAAAGTATGACATTTTATAGTAAAGAGTAGTATCTTCTTCAAATTTGCATAATTGTACATTTTTGGCATTAGTAATTTTACTACTGGCTAATTTTTCATGATGGTTTATCAATCTTTTCACAAAATATTTCAAATAAAATGATAGGAAAGGAAAGATACAAGAAGCAAAACTGATTAGAAAAGGGGCTTAAAAAGGGGAAGACAGTCCACCTCTTAGTTTCCACCACTAGGGGAATGTTTAAATAAATTTTGGTGCAGCCATACAGTGGACTGCTGTGTGTCTCTACAGAGGAATGAATGAGTACATTAAGTAATGTGCACCTTCACGTGCTTGTCCTTGAAGACATATACTGAAGTGAAAATGCAAGGCGAAAAATAATATGCATCTAATACAATTTTACATTAAGAATGGAAATTCCGGATGGACATGGAATGCATGAAAACATGGGTTATCTGTGAGAGTGGTTTTGAGATACAGAAGAAAATGAAGGGATAGGGGAAATAATATGATGTTCACCTCAAGTTTTGGATTATTTTAAAGCATATTATCTAATCAAAACAAATAATTAAGACCATAAGTGGGAGAAAATGGAATGAAGTTTCTAGACTAATGACAAATTTAAAGCAGTAATATTGCTTCCATTTCTTCTTTCCTTATTGCTTCCTTTCACCCTTCCATTTTGTCCTATTAAATGCCACTGCTCAAGATTTGATGATTTTTCTCTATGGCTACTTTTTGAGCCTTCTGTTTCTCCTTCTCTAAATCCATCCCATATAATCCCATTTTAATATCTGTCAACTTGTCCAAACTATTTTCTCATCTTCATTTCCATGTGTTCCTTCCCCTCCCTTCTCTCACTGTTTCTATTCTTAGGGCTCCCTTTGCTCCAGTAGCAAAAGCTGGAAATTAGAGCTATATCTAATGCTTTTCTTTTCCATACTCTTACTATGCACATGTGACCATAGCTCGTACGTAATATTTTATGCATCCTTACATTTGACTCTCACTGCTGTGTTTCAAGATTAGGCTCTTCTTGCTATCCAGGTAGTTCACAAAATTAATTTTTATATTTTTGACTTGCTTGTAAAAATTAAATCATTTGTCATAGTTTAAGCAGAGTACCTAAAGTACTGTGTTTATCTACGCTAACATTACTGAGTTTCATTTTCTAGATGAATATTCTTTTTAATTGCTATATTACGGAGGTACGTATTTGGGGGTACATGTAATGTTTTTGTTACATGTATACAATGTGTAATAGTCAAATCAGGATAATTTGAAATATCTATTATCTCAAATATTTATCTTTTTAATTTGGGTAACATTTGTATTCTTCCATTTTAGCGATTTTGAAGTACACAGCAGACTATTGTTAACTGTAGTCACACTACAGACTTATCAAACACTAAGTCCTATTTCTTCTAACTGAACTTTTGTATCCATTAATCAGCCTCTCTTTATGCCCACCCACACCTTTCCTGACCTCTGGTAATCTACAATCTGTTATTTTCATGAGGTCCTCTTTGTAGCTTCCACATATAAATGAGAACATGCAATATTTGTCTTTGTGTGCTTGGCTTGTTTCACTTGCAGTGACCTCCAGTTCCATCCATGCTGCCATGAATGATAGGATTTTATTCTTTTCTATGGATGAATGATATTCTACTGTGAATATATACCACTTTTTTTTTAATCCATTCAACCTTTGATGGACACTTAGGTTGATTTTATATTTTGGCTATTGTGAATAGTGCCTAAATAAACATGTGAATGCAGGTATTTCTTCGTATATTAAAGTCTTTTCTTTTGGATATATGTCCAGTAGTGGATCATATGGTGGTTCTATGTTTAGTTTTATAGAAAAGCCTCCATATTTTGTTCACACTGGCTTTACTAATTTGCATTTCCACCAACAGTGTACAAGAGTTCCCGTTTCTCTATATCCTTGGAGCATCCGTCATAATCTATCTTTTTGAGGCAAGTCATTTTAAGTGGGGTGAGATGGTATGTCTTTGCAGTTTTGATTTGCAATTTTTTGTTAATTAGTGATGTTGAAAAAATTTTCATTTATCTGTTGGCCATTTGTATGTCTTTTTGAGAAATGTCTATTCATATATTTGGCTCATTTTTTAAAACTACTAATCTCTGTTTTGTTTTAATAGATTTAGGAGGTATAAGTGCAGTTTTGTTACACAGATACACTGTGTAGTGGTGAAGCTTGGGATTTTAGTGTAAGCACCACCCAAATAGTGTACATTGTACCCTTTAAGTAATTTATCATTCCTCATTCACCTTCTACTTCCCACATTTCTAGATCTCTATTTTACATTGTTCCACTCTTTGTGTTCATATTTACATATTATTTATTATTATAAATGGGAACGTGCAGTGTCTGACTGTTTCTGACTTATTTCACTTAGGATAATGCCCTCTAGTTCCATCCATGTTGATTCAAAAGACATAAATCCATTCTTTTTCTATGACTTGGTATATTGTACAATATATACTATATTGTATAATATATATACTATGTATATATTGTATAAAGTATATACTACATATATATTGTGTGTATATGTAAACATCACATTTCTAAAAATATATATACATACAACACATTTCTAAACATCATCCATTGATAGACACTTATGTTGATTCCATATATTTACTATTGTGAATAGTGCTGTGATAAACAAACAAGTGCAGGTATCCTTCTGATATAATGATATTTTTGGGTAAATATGCAATAGTGAGATTGCTGGATCAAATGGTAGATCTATTTTAAGTTCTTTTGCCCATTTTTAAATTGAATTATCTGGGTTTTTTGCTACTGACTTGAGTTCCTTATATATTTCAGTTATGAATTTCTTACCAGATAGATAGTTTGGAAATTCTTTCTCCCATTCTGTAGGTTGTCCCTTTACTTTGTTGATGTTTCTTTTCCTTTACAGAAGATTTTTAGCCTGATGCAATTTTGTTAGTCTATTTTTGCTTTTGCTACCTGTGCTTTTGAGGTATTATTCAAAAAATCTTTGCCCAGTTCACTGTCCTGATGCATTTCCTCAATGTTTTCTTGTAGTAGTTTCAGTGTTTCAGGACTCAGATTTGTCTTTAATCCATTTTGATTTGATTTTTGTATATGGTGAGAGATAGGAATAAGTTTCATGCTTCTACATATGACTATCCAGTTTTACCAGCACTCTTTTTTGAACAGTCTGTCCTTTCCCTACTGTATGTTCTTAGTGCCTATGTCAAAATGAGTTGGCTGTAAATGTATGGATTTATTTCTGGGTTCTCTATTCTGTTCCATCGGTCTGTGTATTTGTTTTTATGCTAGTACCATGCTGATTTGGTTAATGTAGCCTGGTAGAACATTTTGAAGTCAGGTAGTGTGATACCTCCAGCTTCATTCTTATTTATTATGAGTTTTTTCAGACTGAGGGTGGGTCTGCCTCTTCCAGTCTACTGTTAATCTCTTTTGGCAACACCCTTACATACACACCCAGGAACAATACTTTGCATCCTTCAATCCAATCATGTTGACACTAAGTATTAACCATCACGTGCAGTAAATGGTGATTAGTATAAGCTTCATGTTTTCAGCCTAGGTAGCTAGGAAGACTGTGGGGCTGTTGATAAAATGGGGTTTCTATATAAGGGTAGGGGACATTTTTATGCTAGCATACAAAAATTCAAGAGTTAGTACTTTTTCTCTTATAAGAAATACACTAATTGTGCTTATGAATTAATGTTTTTGTTTCTAGTATTTGTATTTTAATTTTAAATAAATAATATTCAAATGTATTTCTTAAATTGTGAAAAAAGGTAAAACAAAAACTATAATTCTTTATATAAATAATATAACTTCTAGGTTTACCAGTGTTGGAAATTCCACTGGTCATGTTTAGTGGGTAAGGAAGACTTCATTTAAGACTATTATGATATAAGAGATAGATTGATATGCACTCTGTTGAAACAAAAAAGCAGGAGAGTTTTTAAGCACAGGGGTGAGCTAATATAGTGAAAGAGTACTAGAGGCTGTTAGTTAGGAGGGAAGTTGGCTGATGCGATTAGGCCATCTTGGTTTGCTAGGTGATACTTATAACAATTAGACTCTCACCAGCATAGACTAGGAGAAAGCACTATCTTTCTTCATGATTATATTTCAAAGGGATACCTCCCAGGTTCTTGGGAAAGACTTTCATGGGTTATAAAACTGGCAAGAGGCTGGCAGAAGATTTATATCTTCCCCCAAGGGCAGAAAAAATTTGCAATTGCAAGTATTCTAAAGTGAATGCTTCAAAAAAAAAAAAAAAAAAGGAGATCAAGAGCCTATAGTCAGGAAGAAACGTTTATTCAAGCTGAGGGGAAATGTAAGACTGTCTTGGTCCTTTACAAAATAAACTGGTGTAAGTGTATGATTTGGAGGATGAAGTAAAAAGATTAAGAAATAACTCAAAAGAGAATGTGTCTGACATGAGTGACTGTCTGATCTAATTCCAGAAAACAAATCTGTGTTCTAATATAAGTAGTGATTAATATTGGTAAAAAAGTAATTGCTCTTGCAAAATTTAGAAAAAAATTCTTTGAATGTTACATTAATATGTAGGAATAAGCTGAGTTTCTATAAGAAACCAAGGTTCTCTTATAGTTAGAAAGTGGGAAAATAGTATAAAACATGTCAAAAGTCAGTTAGAAATCCAAATAGTGCTTTGCATTATTAAGGTAAATAGAATGGCATTCTTAAGCAGTTTGTAATGCTGCATTTTAAAATTATTTCAAATTATTCAGTAATTACATATCTTTCTCATTGTGAAAAAGATTTCAGAGACTGACAGTGATAAATGATCTTAAATTCAGTTATTCAGTAGATGATAATGCCCTATTCACAAATGAATAGCTTTATCTGCTAGTCATTTTTAAAAAGTCCTTTGTACAACTGAGCTGCTGTAATAGAAAGTCACTGTACTCCTTACTGCAGTTATCATTGTGCAGTGTTTCTCCTGAATTCAAAGAATGGCAGAGGCCCATCACATTCTATTTATTCTAGG
This sequence comes from Cacajao melanocephalus, assembly GCA_963573385.1. Classification (NCBI taxonomy): domain Eukaryota; kingdom Metazoa; phylum Chordata; class Mammalia; order Primates; family Pitheciidae; genus Cacajao; species Cacajao melanocephalus. The sequence continues at coordinate 13,728 of CAUYLG010049801.1, forward strand.
TGCAAACTATAATCTTAAGGTAATGATCCAAGTTTCTAATTCAAAGTGGAAATCATCCTATTTTAAGATTCCATTTCTTTTTATCATAAGTATGTTTTTTAGTCATGATAAATACTCATGAGGTTAGTGTTGAAAAAGGAATAATACCTGAAGTTGAAGCCTACTTATGATTCAATTTCTTTTATTTGATATTATCTAACCATGAATTTCTTTGATTTAAAAAATGTTTGTCACTCAATTCAATCAAAAATAAGAACTAGGATTTTATTGTATTAACTTTGTGCAGTTATATGATTACTTTTCAGTCTTAAAGATTGAGGCTTTAAGAATTTTCTAAGCAAACCAGTAGAACCCATCTTTTTGACTCTAATACCTCTAATGCTATACTTATATCTCCCTTATGGAAACTAATTCATGCATGAATAGATAAAGATAAAACAAAGCCTAGTAAATAAAAACTATGAATTTAGGTTTTTCCTACTTATTCTATTTATAGAAATGTGTGTCACCATTATATTTGTATTTAAGAACTTAATTAACTTATTAATTGTTTTAAATAGGACTGGAGAAATGTTAAATTTCAATGACCAAAATATTACTATAAGAATACATATTTTGGGCCAGGCACTGTGCTCACACCTGTAATCTCAGCACTTTGGGAGGCCAAGACAGGGAGAACACGAGCTCAGGAGTTCGAGACCAGCCTGACCAACATGGTGAAACCCCGTATCTAATAAAAATACAAAAATTAGCTTGGCATGGTGGTGCACACCTGTAGTCCCAGCTACTCAGAAGGTTGAGGCAGGAGAATTGCTTAAAGCTGGGAGGCGGAGGTTGCAGGGAGCTGAGATCGAGCCATTGCACTCCAGCCTGGGCGATAGAGTGAGACTCCATCTCAAAACCAACCAACCAACAAATAAACATATTTTTGGGTACCAGTCAAATGGAATAAAGGTCTTTCTTAAAAATAAAATATACCATCTCCCTTTCTTGTTATCTTGGTTTCCGAGTCTTTATGTATTTTTTTAATAGTGACTGTAAATAAAACAAAATATTTTCCAAGATATATTTGATTGGTCAGGACGTAAATATAATAGAATAAACATATAACCTTAAAAATTTCTGTTATATAAGCATGTATTTGTTCTATTAAATTAGGAGAAAAAGTTTTTTTCCTATGAACATGCAAAATTGTCTTTCATTGTTCCATTTGTATGTGTTCAATTAAGTTCTTTTCTTAGATTGTGAGAATTTTGATTGGCTATCTTTTATAAATGTAGACAAATTCAAACTCTAAAAATCTATTTAAACCACTATATGAAGACAGATTATTTCACTAGACCTCCAATGTGAGGCTTTGCCTATTTGCATAATTATGTAATAATTCCTTTATCATATCCATACAACTTCATACAATTTTATTTATAGCTATATTTAATAGGATATTGCTTGCATCTGCATAGTCATCACAATGTTCATTTTAGCAGCACAAAATAAATGCATGTAAATTTCATAGTGCACTAAACCAGTGGTTCTCAAACATTAGCATGCATCAGAATCAACTGAAGGGCTTGTTAAAACAGATTGTTGAGCTCTCCTTTCAGAGTTTCTGGTTCAGTAAGTCTGAATTCTCAAAATATACCTTTACTTGATGATGTTGATGCTGCTGAATTGGGAACCACACTTTAGAAATTATTTTATTACTATATTACTGTGCAAACGTACTGTTTTAAAATATTTGCTATGATATATTGTAATACACGTTTTTGTGAATTTACTTAATTGCTTTTATTGATTCATATTGTTATCTGCTCCACTCTGAGGTAGCTATTTTCTTTTTTAGAGGAGGAGAAATATGAAGATTAGATTTGGAGTCAGTGCATTTCATGGTTAAAAAAATAGATGTAGATCTGATTATTTGAATTCAAATTGGTCTAGTTTCTCATTCTTTGATTTTTACTTAACCTTGATATAATAAATAATTGTTAAGTTTCTATTGATTTTAAAGCTCTTTTTATAGTTTAACAGTTTTTACAATTTAACATTGTCTCTCTCATGTGAACAAGCAAATCCCTCACTTTAACTTAGACACCTGGCAAGGCTGTATATGCACCTTTCTTTGCAGGTCAGCCACTTGCATGATAAGAGCTTATGTCTGGTTTTCCACAATTTCAGCTTTTCTCAACATTGCCCTGACTTTCAGGGCATGCTTATTAGATTTGAGGCTCAGTATCTGCTTCTGAAGCCAGGAGACGGAATCCCTGAGTTCATCATTTTCTTTTAGCGGATTCCCTGGTTCCCACACCGGGGAGTTGAACCCAGGACACCTGGGTAAAAACCAGGCGTCCTAACTGCTAGGCCACCACAGAAGCAGAGCAGCAGCAGCCTGAACTTAAGCTCTTGGCCTTCCTAACCCCGAAGAATGGTGAAAGGGGCCTCAGTGGCATGGTATTACAGCTCAAATAGAACTTGTGGACCCAAAGAGTGTGTGATAGTGCGATTTATTAGGCAGAGTGAAAGGATGGCTTCCACACTGTCGTGGAAGGGTACCTGGGGAGAGGGTGTTGTCCAGGCTGGGGTGGACACACACACACACACACACATACACACACACACGCAGTAGTTTATTATTAACTTACACAATCCCAAGGTCCCACAGTAGGCTGTCTGCAAGCTTGACAAGTAAGGATAGCCTGTCCAAGTCTCAAAACGGAAGAACTTGGAATCCAATGTTCTAGGGCAGGAAGAAACCAGCAGGGGAGAAAGAGGTAAGCTGGGAGGCTAGGCTAGTCTCACCTTTTCACATTTTTCTGCTGGCTTTATATTTGCTGGCAGCTGATTAGATTGTGCCCACCAGAGTAAGGGTGGGTGTGTCTTCCCCAGTTCACTGACTCAAATGTTAATCTCCTTTGTCAGTGCTCTCATAGACACACCCAGGATTGATACTTTGCATCCTCCAATCCAATCCAGTTGACAGTATCAGAGATTTAATAGATCAATTATTTCTTCTCTCAGTTCTTTATTAATGGTCATTTAGCTGCCCACTATATTCCCTCTTCTCCCTGTTACCTGTAGGAGATATCTGAGTGACTGGCAGCAAATCCATATGGCTCTGCAGCAACCTCAATTCTTGCCTTCTCAAAAGGAATAATTCCACTAAGGGGCATAAAGCAGAAAAAGAGAGCAAGGCAAGTTTCAGAGCAGGAGTGGAAGTTGATTAAAAAGCTATAGAGCAGGAAAGAAAAGAAGTGAACTTGGAAGAGATCCAGGTGGGCAATTTGAAGAACAACTGCAGTCTCTGTGATCCAGGTGGGCAATTTGAAGAACAACTGCAGTCTCTAACTGTGATCATAGTGTGGCCCCTTTCCAGTGTCTTGCACCCCCTTCTCATGACCCTTCCGTTAGAGTGGGCTGCCCACATAGGAGTTTCCTCCTTATACTTGGGAAGTGAGCATAGGCAGTGTGTTTAGAAAGTTGTGCACATGCCCATCTGAGGATTTTTTTTTTTTCCTTTTCTGGTGGAACCCAGACCTTCCTAGAAGGTCATACTCTTATTTTGTCTCTTAATGCTTGTGCTGGAGAACTTGCATCTCCCTGGCATCTGCATTCAATTAACACTTTAATGTTAACAGCTGTGGACTATTAGAAGATTATTTCTCCCTGGTGCTGGCTGCAGATTCATCACTTCTAAAGAGACAATGTGATGATTGCCAAATCATCACCTGACATTCCTAGTAGGTAGGGGAGAGCCTTCTCCTGCCCTGCTCATGCATGTCTGATTACCTGTAATATCCCAAAGGACACTGTTAGGACTAAATATTTGTGTTCTCCCAGTGTAGTATCATTAGGAGGTAGGGATTTGGGGGGGGGGATGATTAATTCATGAAGATGGAACCCTCATAAATGGTATTAGCACCCTGTTAAAAGAGACCCCAGGGAGCTCTTTTTCCTTTTCTCCCATGAGAATACATAAGAAGTCAGCAGTCTGCGACCCCGAAGAGAACCCTCATCAGAACCTGACCATACTGACACTCTCATCTTGGACTTCCAGCATCCAAGCTGGTTAGAAATACATTTCTGAGTTTTTGTTTTGTTTTTGTTTTTTTGTTTTTTTGAGACAGAGTCTTGTTCTGTTGCCCAGGCTGGAGTGCAGTGGTGGAATCTCTGCTCACTGCAACCTCTTCCTCCCCAGTTCAAACAATTCTCCTGCCTCAGCCTCCCAAGTAGCTGGGGCTACTATGTGGTCATAGCTCTTTCAAGTATAGGCATGCCTTATTCTGGTGTGCTTTGCTTTGTTGTGTTTTGTAGATGTTTTTTTTTCAAATTGAAGATTTGCGGCAATCCTGCATTTAATAAGTCTATCAGCATCATTTTTCCAACAGCATGTGTTCATTCTGTGTGCTTGTGACATGTTTTGGTAATTCTCACAATATTTTAGACTTTTTCATTAATATTATATCAGTTATGGTGGTGTGTGATCAGTGACCTTTGATGATGATGCTATTGTAATTGTTGTGGGATGCTATGAATTGCATTCATATAGGACAGAAAACATAATTGCTAAATGTTGTGTCTTCTGACTATCCCATTAACTAGCCATTTCCCTCACTCTCTCCTTCTCCTCAGGCCTCTTTATTCCTTGAGGTGCAACAACATTGAAATTGGTTCATAATTACCATACAGTTGCCTCCTGTGTTCAAGTGAAAGGAAGAGTCTGTGTCTCTCATATTAAATCAAAATCTAGAAATGATTAAGCTTAGTGAGGAAGGGATGTCATCAAAAGACCTGGCAGCCTGACAGCTAGGTCTTTTGAACCAACAGTTAGCTAAATTGTGAAAACGAAGAAAAAGTTCTTGAAGAAAGTAAAGCACTACTAAAATGAACACAAAAATAAGTAAGCAAAATAGACTTATTGCTGATATGGAGAAAGTTTTTGTAGTCTGGATAAAGGATAAAACCAGACACAACATTCTAGAGCAAGGCCAGAACTCTCTTCAAGAATTTCGTGAAGACTGAGAGAGGTGAGGAAGCTGCAGAAGTTTGAAGCAAATAATTCAGGAGGTTCAGGGAAAGAAGCTGTCTTTGTAACATAAAAATGATACAGTAGGTAGCTAGTCAGACATGAGCAGAGCAGAAGAGGGCTCCCCCAACCACACACACACACCAGGAATGTCAGGCGTCCAACAAATGATGGTCAGGCTGTTGTTAACTGTCTCTCTAAAATAATAATTAATTACACCAGCACCAGGGAAAGGCAGTCCTCCAGCAAACAGAAACACACAAAGCTGGTCATTAGCGGTTTCCCAATAAGTTTTCAGGATTTGGGTGAGTGGGCTCACACATGCACACTAGGAGACAAAACAGCATTTAACTGGCATATGACCTCCTAGGGACATTTAGCTGGTAAAGGAAGAATGCCTCAAGTGAACAAGCCTACAAATCTGGTAAACACACTGTGCATGCTCCTTTCCCAAGTGCCAACAGGCCACTACATGTCTCAACAGCCCATCCCAAGGGGAAGAATCAGGGGAGAAAGAACACAAGACCCTGGAAGTATGCCAACATATAAAACCCCATGTCAAATGGTCAAATCATGCACTTGTCTTTCACATTGCCCACTTGGCCCTCTTCCAAGTATACTTTCTTTTCATTCCTGCTCTTAAGACATTTTATTAAACTTTCATTCCTGTTCTCAAACATGCCTCAGTCTCTCCTGCCTTATACCCCTTAGTCAAATTATTTCTTCTGAGGAGGCAAGACTTGAGATTGACATACACCCTTATGGATTTACTGCTAGTAACAAAAATAGAAGGTGAAGCAGCAAGTGCTGTTGTAGAGGCTGCAGCAAGTTTTGCAGAAGACCTAGCCACGATAATTGAGGAAGTTGGCTACACTAACCAACTGATTTTCAACACACATGGCATAGCCTTCTATTGGAAGAAAATGCCATGTAGGACTTTCATAGCTAGAGAGAAGTCAGTGCTCGGCTTCAATGCTTCAAAGGACAGTCTGGCTCTCTTGTTAAGGAATAATGTAGCTGGTGATTTTAAGTTGAAGCTAATGCTCATTTGGTATCAACTTAAAATCCTGAGTTTCTTAAGAATTATGCTGCATCTGTGCACTCTGCCTGTGCACTATAACTGAAAGAACAAAGCCGGAATGACAGCCCATCTACTTACAGCATGTTTTAGTCAATATTTTAAGTCCACTTCTGAGACTTACTTCTCAGAAAAAAAAATTTCTTTGAAAATGTTACTGTTCACTGATAAAGTACCTAATCATTCAAGAGCTCTGAAGAGATGTGCAGGGAGGTAATGTAAAACACAACATTCATTCCAAAGCTATGGATCAAGGAGTAATTTTGACTTTCATGTCTTATTATTTAAGAAATAAATTTTACAAGGTTATAGCTACCACAGATAGTGAGTCTTCTAATAAATTGGACAAAGTAGTTTGAATACCTCTGGAAAGGATTGACCGTTCTTCGTGCCATTAGGAATATTCATGATTCATAGGATGAGGTCAATATAACAATAACAGCAGTTTGGAAGAAGTTGATTCCAGCCCTCAACAATGACTTGAGAAGTTCAAAACTTCAGTGGAGAAAATAACTGCATATGCCATGAAAAAGCAAAAGAAATAGAATTTGAAGTGGAGCCATAGATGTGTCTGATTTGCTATAATCTCATGATAAAAACTTGAACTGATGAGGAATCGCTTCTTTTGGATGAGCAAAGAAAGTTGTGGTTTCTAGAGATAGAATCTACTTTTGGTGAAGTTGCTGTGAACATTGTTAAAATCACAACAAAGGACTTAGAATATTTAATTGATAAATCAGTAACAGGGTTGGTGAGGGTTTGAGCAGAGTTTGACTTCAATTTTAAAAGAAGTTCTGCTATGGCTATCAAACATCGCATGCTACAGAGAAATATTTCATAAAAGAACAAATGACAGAAAACTTCATTATTGTTTTATTTTTAAAAAATCACCATAGTCACCCAAATCTGCGGTAACTACCACCTTGATCAATGAGCAGCCGACAATATTAAGGCAATTTTTGCCACCAGCAAAATGATTAATACTGAAGGATTAGATGATTATTAGCATTAGTTAGAAGAAAATTATTTTTAAATTAAGTATTTTTTTAGACATAATGCTGTTGTACACTTGCTAAAGTGTAGTGTAAACACAACTAAGTACTGAGAAACCAAAAAAAAAAAAAACCTATGTGACTCACTTTATTGTAATACCAGCTTTATTGCAGTAATCTGAAACTAAACCCACAATATTTTTGAAGTGTGTCTGTATAAGTAATGATACATATAGGTTTTGCTTTTTCTTATGGTTCTTCTTTGACTTTACAGTGGACCTTGATTTAGAATATATGTCCTCCTCGTGGAGACTGTCATTATTCTCTTAACAGTAGGCTTTCATAAGAAAGTAAAACCTAAGTTACATTTTAAAAAAAGCTATAGTAATCAGCAACTGCAACCTCAGCAACCCTCGCAGTATAACCAAATCAGATAGAGAATAAATATAATTTGGAAGCAGGTTTGTAATCAATGGTATGTTGTTTTGTTTATTCATTTGTCTTTTTAAGAGCAGGGTGTGCATATTGAAGTACTAAGATAAAATGCTAGACTGGAAGTAAATATTGTGATGGCTGGAAGCTGAAGGAAAGGATCCCATGATGGAAACATGAGGCCAAAAAAGCATGCAGTAGAAAGATGGCTCCAGAGGACTTGGACATGAAGGAGATGAGGGGGCAAGAGTGATCTTAGGTCATCTTCAGGATTGAGATTTTTGCCTCTATTCTCTTGGTCAGATATTTACAAATCTGAAATTTATTTCTGTTTATTCTAAAATATCTGCATATGTGAATTTAAGCTAACTGTCTCCAACCTTAGAGCCTAGTATTTGAAGAGCCCTATTAATAAACATACACTGCATCAATAACTATGGCAAACCCTTCAATCATCATTACCTCAGTATGTAACAAATAGTTTTTCACTGGTGAATAAGTATTGTTCAAAAATGTGTTTGACGAAAAAGACCACATGAGCATTGCCATCCTTGCATGAGCGATATATAAAAATTGACCAACTCAGCAACCAAGAACTTAATGAAGAATTCTATCACCTGATCCAACTAGAATACAGGAGAAAACACTTAAATGTAGGTGCTTCTCAGAGTGCCTAACAACTGGCTTATCTCACCACTTGGGTGGCTCTTCTTTTACATTCTTGATTAAAGATTTTTATACATAGCAAAATTTGATGCAAGACAAGCCTTTATAATGTACCTCCTGCTTCAGTGGTACTGAGAATAAAGAAAATATCAATATTTATTTAAACCATCTTATAGTTGTTTGTTTTATTCAAATAATTTGATAATTATGCATTAAGATTTGATCAGTTTTTAAGACTGATATTTTCTTCTGATTTCTGCTGATCAAAAGGAAAAGGAGTTCTTGCTAAGAGCTCAATGCCAAGTACACATAATAGTTTTTTAATTAGAACCATGAGTAAGAAGGGCCCAGTTATCATAATGAATACACAAGTTTGTGTTCTAGAGAAGGCCTCGACATTCTTCTTGTAATCTGGACAGTTATTACAACTGTTTAGGTAGAGCATATAAATCTAGCAATAACATTCCTAATTTAAAATATTTGTATTCAATTGGAAATTAATTCACTAAATTAATGAATAATGTTTACTGCTGTGATGTGCCATGTTCTCATGCTATAAAAGCAACAAAGACAGTTCCTTTTCTGAAAGAACTTAGAATCTGTGGGAAGAGATGGACATGGAGTTGTTATACAATGTATAACAGCATGAATGCCTAGATTAATACCTTGAGATTCAGAAAGCACTCATTCCTTCAAGAATTGCAATGTGTTTGCTGTGTCTGGAGCATAAGCAGAAAGAAAAGGAAAAGGAATGTGAGATAAGTGTGGAATATACCTAGAGGTCAGCTTTAGTTTGGATTTTCCTCAGGGCAATGGTGCAAAATTGAAAGGTTTTTAAATGTGAAGTGGCATCATCTCCATAGAGCACTCCTCCCTGATAGTTCCTTTCACAGCTCAGTAGACAGTGAACGCCTGCGGCATATGCATTGTGAGACTATTGTGTCCTTTACAGACGTCATTGCCACTGTCATCCTGAAGAACTGCATCCTACCAGCTTCATGAATGCCAGAAGCACTGTCTTTATTCTCAGTGATGCTACTGAAAAGTTATTCATGAAAAAGTAACCTTCCCTGAACCTTTAAGTAGATATTTTTTGTTAGTTCATTATCTTGAAACTGCCTTTGCCAAGATTATGATAGCGAGAGAACTTCAGCATAGCTGAAGCAGTCTTGCTTCTAGCCTCAAAGGCTGGCTTTCCTCACTACTTCCTTGACATAGGCCAAGCTAACCATGAAAGGAATTTAGTTTATACTTTAACTTTTAAACAAAAATGATAATAGTCCCTCCCTAAAAGTAAACTCTCCTTTCCCAGGGACCAAACCTTTTTAAAACTAAGGAAAGACTATGAGATTAGGATTATGGGAGGGGCCTGCATTCTGGTGAAATGTAAACACAGTTCAACCATTGTTCTGGAGGTCACAGGATTTGTATCTTGCCCAATTGCTCCTAGGGATAACATCAGTATTGTAAAACCTAAGATTGATATTTTGATATTATTTTCAGTCTTTTACATCCTGATGACCAATTCCACCCAGACCTGTGATTCATGACTCAACTGGTCTTGTGCCCTAAACCTAGAGGAGACTTGGGACATGAGGAGTGTTTTCCACACCCCTATGATTTCATCCCCAGTTAATCAGTAGCACCCATTCCCTAGTCCCCTGCTCGCCACATTAGCCATAAAAACAGTAGCCTCTGAGTTCTTGGACAGGCTGATTTGAGTAATAAACTGCTGCTCTTCCATTAGGCTCCGTATTTATTAAACTCTTTCTCTGCTGCAATACTGCTATTTCAGTAAATCAGCTCTATCTGTGCAGCAAGCAAGAAGAACCCACCAGGCATTTACAATGTTTTTCTTTGGCATAGATTTAAATAACGTTTTTCCCAGTGGAATACATCTTAATGCATCTTAAGATGTATGGGCCAGTGGAGGATGCAAGGCATCTCCCTTTCAAATTTTCCTACTTCAGATTTTCTTAAGTAAGAAATAAAGAAGTGATAATGGAGATGGTGATCCCAAAGTGATATTGTGACTCCAGCTAGAACAGAGTTCACAATCCAAGGCCCAGACACCAGAGCTTGATAGGATATTTATGCAGTAAATATTTAATAAACCAAGATTCACTACTATACTAATCGTGAAAAGCTACTCCAGTGTAGAATCAAAATATACAATTAGGAACAATGTTTTCAGAGTTAATCATCTGTACACCAAATGGTTCTCCTTTTATAGTTTTCTGAACAGAGTGCACCAAAGAAAAATTGTTCTTAATTAGAAAAGCCTATTTTAGCTATCTAACATTCTAAAAAGTTTTTATGAAACTTTATGTATATTACCCAAAGATTTTTTTTTTTTAAATATTCATCTACCCCAAAGCTAAGAGACTTTCCATGTCATATATCTGTGGAACACAGCATGTATTATTTATTTTTTGTCTGTTTTTTTGTTTGTTTGTTTTTTATATAGATAGTATCTAGCTTTAGTTTTTATTTTGTTGCTGGGGGTTGATAAGGAGTCATTTCATTTAATGATAGAGGACCAGTTTTATCTTCTTCTCTTTCTTACCTAGCACAATAAGGTATGTGTTCTCTCTCTCTCTCTCTTTCCCTCTCATATATTTTCTCAATTAATAAGCATTATACAAGCTTTTAAAACACAAGCTATTAAATATTAATGTTTCTTTTTGTTTTAAAATTGTTTCTTTCCTAGTGAGAACACTTAAAATCTAGTCTTAGCAATTTTCAAGTATGCAATGCATTGTCATTAACTATAGTCATAGCATGTTGTGCAATAGATCTCTTGAACTTGCTCTTCCTCTCTAACTGAAATTTTGTATCCTATGACTACCATCTTCCCAATTTTGCTCCTTTTCCTAGAGTATTTCTTAACGTTTAAAAAAGAGGCCTTTTTTTTTTAGAGCAGTTTTATGTTCACAGCAAAATTGAAGGGATTTCCTGTAGACTCTGCCCCCATACATACATAGACTACCAAATCATCAACATCCCCCATGAGAGTGGAATACTTGTGATGATGAACCGGTGTTCACACATCATTATCTCCCAAAGTCCCTAGTTTACATTAGGGCTTATTCTTGGTGTTGTATATTTTATAAGTTTGGACAAATGTACAATGAAACGTGTCCATCGTTATAGTACTACATAGTGTAGTTTTAGTGCACTGAAAATTCTCTCTCTGCCTGTCCTGTTGAGCTCTCTTTCCCATTCAACCCCTGACAATCACTGATTTTTTCTTATATATATATATACTTTAAGTTATGGGGTACATGTACAGATCTTGCTGGATTGTTACATAGGTATATACATGCCATGGTGGTTTGCTGTCTCCATCCCCCCATCACCTACAGTAGGTATTTCTCCTAATGTTATCCCTCCTCAATCTCCTCACCCCGTGCTGTTCCTCCCCTGGCCCCCACCCCTCAAGAGACCCCAGTGTGTGATGGTCGCCTTCCTGTGTCCATGTGTTATCATTGTTCAACACTCACTTATGAGTGAACTCATTCTTTTTTATGGCTGCATTGTATTCCATGGTGTATATGTGCCATATTTTCTTTATCCAATCTATTTTGATGGGCATTTGTGTGACTTCCAAGTCTTTGCTTTTGTAAACAGTGCTGTAATGAATATATGTGTGCATGTGTCTTTATAATAGAATAATTTATAATCTTTTGGATATATACCCAGTAATGGGATTGTTGGGTCAAAGGGTATTTCTATTTCTAGATTCTTGAGGAATCACCACACTATCTTCCACAATGATTGAACTAATTTATACTCCCACCAGCAGTGTAAAAGCATTCCTATTTCTTCACATCCTCTCCGGCATCTGTTGTCTCCAGATTTTTTTAATGATTACTGTTCTAACTGGCATGAGATGGTATCTTAACGTGGTTTTTATTTGCATTTCTCTAATGACCAGTGATGATGAGCATTTTTTCATATGTTTTTTGGCCGCATAAATGTCTTCTTTTGAAAAGTGTCTGTTCAAACTCACTTTTTGATGAGTTCATTTGTTTTTTTTGTTGTATATTTGTTTTAGTTCTTTGTAGATTCTGGATATTAGCCTTTTGTCAGATGCGTAGCTTGCAAACATTTTTCCCATTCTCTTGGTTGCCAGTTCACTCTAAAGACTGTTTCATTTGCTGTGCAGAAGCTCTGAAGTTTAATCAAATCTCATTTGTCAATTTTGACTTTTGTTGTCATTGCTTTTGGTGTTTTAGTCATGAAGTCCTTGCCTATGCCTGTGTCCTGAATGGTATTGCCTAGGTTTTCTTCTAGGGTTTTTATGGTGTTAGGTCTTATGTTTAAATCTTTAATCCATCT
>CAUYLG010049802.1:0-56197 GCA_963573385.1 Cacajao melanocephalus
GCTGTGCTTACTGTGAAACTCTCAGTCCTCAGCGCTTCCAATTGCTGTTCTCCTTGTGGGGACGGGACCAGCCGAGCCGGAGTCGTCCCGTATACTCTGCGCCGAGAAGCGCCGTGCTGGGGCGCCGGCAAAATAGCCGCGCCAGCCAAAAAAGTTGCGCTGGCGACCCGTGTGGCTCCTCCGCCGGGAATCTCCTAGTCTGTGGGCAACAAAAATTCGTCTGAAAGTGTGGCGTCAACTCGCTCTCTGCGCTTTCACTGGGAGCTACAATCCTGAGCTGTTGTTAATCGGCCATCTTGGATCTCTCTCTGAGAAGCATGGTTTCTAAATCAGCATCTCTGCTTCCTCCATGGAAGACATAGAACATGTATCTCATATGGCTTTGAATCTCACTGAACTCCCCATGGTGGTGGTTCAACCAGAATTCCATGCTCAAGAGGGATCACAAATGCTACATAAGAATGACATGGCAAGGAAGAGGACATGCAGGTTGCACATGTTTTCTGCTTATTGACATGTCACAGTGTCTTGTGAAACCTTACTTAAAAAACACAAGTCCAAAGATAAAATTAAGAATTTCAAGATAGTGACAGCCGAATTATTCAATGAAGAGTGTGGCCCTTTTGAACAGAAGCCTCTGTGTAACTGCACTGATCTCTTGCCCATGAAACTGACCCTGTATGCCCAATTACATGCTATCATATCAGTATTTTATTTCTTCATAGCCCTTATCACTAGCTGATATTTTCTTGTTTTTTGTTTATTGTCTGTCTCCCTGCATTTGAATAGAGATCCAAGATAGCAGGGATAATATCTGCTCTATTCACAGATATTTCTGTAGTTACCTCAACAGTCTGACATGCAATTTAATGTCTGACACATAGGAGTCATTAAATATTAGCTGGAAGACTATATGTCTTTGGGCAAACATGAGACCTTTCTAGTCTCAGTTTTTCATAAGTAAGTAATGTACTTCCAAGCTTATACAGTTGTTTGGGAGTTTAAAGAGCTTTGGTTATCATGTAAATCACAGCACCAGCTCTCAGTAAGTGCACATCAAAATTAATTTTATAATAAATACTTTTATAAATACAGTGTTTTTTAAAGCAGGTACTGATGCTGCAGCTGCACCTGTCTAAGGTACATTTGGAAGAAAGACTCATTACAACACCTACTGTAAGGCAGCCAAAAAGAAACAGGCAGCTGAAAAGAAGCTACAACATGAATTAGGGTAACTATGTCACCGGTTTTCTCCCTCTAGGCCATCTACCCTGTGTTTTCTAGTTTCCACATTCTAATCAGTCATTAAAAGTTATTTGACTCTTCCTTTTGGCTGCTAGCAGAGAGATTGAAAGAAAATGATCTGATTACAATTTTGTATGTGAACAGCTGGCTTTGGAAAATCATGCCTAGACAACCATTCCTTCAGAAATATTTTTGGAAAAATGTTTAGAAAGCTAACCCTTAATGCCACAATCAGAAATATCAGTTTTCCTTCAGTGATTGTGTGTGTGTGTGTGTGTGTGCACGCATGTGCATATGCATTTTCCCCACTAACAACAATGAAAAACATTGATATGGGTAGGGCTTTTTCATCATGCTAGTGCACAGAGCTAAGTGCCCAAAAAGTGTTACTTAATTCTCTCAGCAGCCTAGAAGGTGGGTACTATTGATTGATTGATTGAGACAGGTTCTGGCTTTATCGCCCAGGCTAGAGTCCAGTGGCATGATCACGGCTCACTGCAGCCTCAACATCCCAGGTTCGGTGATCCTACCACCTCAGCCTCCTAGCAGTTGGGATCACAGGTACATACCACCATGCCTGGCTAATTTTTTTAAATTTTTGTAGAGTTGGGCCTTGCCATGTTGCCCAGGCTAGTCTCAAACTCCTAGGCTCAAACAATCCACCTGCCTTCACCTCCCAAATTGCTAGGATTACAGATGTGAGCTACAGCACCCAGCACCAGTAGGATTTTTATTCCCATTTTACATAAGAGGAACTAGAAGCCTTCCCAATAATCTGTTAAAATGTTACCTACATTTCAGATCCAATTCAAAACCACTTCTTTCTTCAGTCCTTTCCTGAGTTTACTCCTCTCCTGAACCAAATATATCCTTTCCTTCTGCCAAATCTCCACTGCATCTTGCTTATCTTTTTGTTATTGTGGTGACACTTTCTGACTCCTCAATTGGACTGCAAATTCCTAAAAGGCAGTATTTATGGAAAACCCAGAAGGGCAGCCAATACTTACTTGTTGAATAAATAAATTGGTGGTTACCAGCAGAAGGGCATGCTATCCTTTGGTTTCCACACAAAGCAGGTTTTCAGTGTAGATAATCTGCTGCCTACTGGTTATGGTTATCAGAGAGACTATTTCCAAACCATAATGTCTATTTAGAGTAGCTTTCAAATACTCAGAAAGAAAAGTAGAGCAGTTTCTGGTAACCAGCAAATGTAAGCGAAGCTCCTATAATTTTGGAGATAAAAGACATTTTACAATTCTCCATCCTATTAATTTTGCAAATTAGGAAGTTGTGTTAATTTTGTGGAGAGGAGAACTGACCACCACACCGGTTCCATCTACTTCCCAACACACAGGCATGCACACACACACCACAGTAAATTAATGGTGAAGATAAATTAAAATTCAGGTATTGACACCCTTTTCTGAGCTCTTTGTCCTTCACTGTTAGTTTCATTATCATTTTATCTTGAGAACTTAGAAAATCTCAGCCTGTACTACAAGTGTTTATATATGAAGAATATGTGCTGAAATAACAAAGAGATGATCTTAAATTCTAATAGTAGTAATTTATCTCATAATGAAAGCAGTTTAACATTTTATGAACTCATTTTTAATGACTCAAAACATTAAAAAATCAAACTTTTAACTATGTGCATATTCTTTTTAATTTTTGTTTATTTTGAATAGGATGGGAGTTATTTCTGGGTGGGAAGTAAGGGCTAAACGAAATTTATTTTCCTTTGTATCTTTTTATATTACTTGAAATTTTTTAAATAATTAAATCACTTCTAAAAAGCAGTGAAATTCTAAGAAGAGAAGCAGCTCAACTTACTTATTAAGAATAAACAATTAGATAAAATTTAGATTTCATCATTCACATTAAGATCAGAGTTTGAAATCTAACTGAATTTAGGGACCTGGACCTGAGTTCCCTATGTAAGGGGAATTCAAAGAATAAAGCCTCCCCTCCAGCGCTTTGGACATTTGTTGAGTTTGCAGCATATGTGTATTGCAGACAGCTTGATTACCCTCAAAGTACTGGCCCAGTTAATTGCATTCAAATGCAAATTACAGCTATTCAGTCATGCTGGTTCTGAGCCAAAATCTCGAGCCAAATTTGTAAAAGGAGTATGTTTTTTCCTAACTGTGCAGGACCAAACTTGATAGGCAGTTTGGGATAGTCATTCATTAGAACTTCATTCTTTGTGTGTGTGTGTGTGTTTTTTTTTTTTAATTTTATTTTTGAGTATTATAGAACTGAATCACTGAAAGATAACTTTGTTAGCCATTTTTAAGAGAGAACATTTCACCATTTACCACCCCCTCATCTTTTATCTTTTATTTATTCATCAATACTGCCATTCTTTTCCCCTATCTGTTGGAGTTCCTGCCTTTTTTTTTTTTTTTTCCTAACCATTTTCTTTTATTGTTACCTCCACGTGGATACTTATTTTCATGGTTCTGGTTACCCTGAGCCAAAAGATTAATAAACCCCTGAGTTTTTCATCCGTATTTTGTTTCCAAAAAATTATATAAATTAAAAATATAAAGTTGTATTTTTTTTTTTTTTTTTTTTTGAGATGGAGTCTCACTCTGTCTCTCAGGCTGAAGTGCAGTGGCACAATCTTGGCTCACTGCAACTTCTGCCTCCCAGGTTCAAGTGATTCTCCTGCCTCAGTCTCCCAAGTAGCTGGTATTAAAGGTATGCTTCCATGCCTAGCTAATTTTTGTATTATTAGTAGAGACAGGGTTTCGCCATGTTGGCCAGACTGGTCTCAAACTCCTGACCTCAAGTGATCAGCCCTCCTAGGTCTCCCAAAGTGCTGGGATTACAGGAATGAGCCACCATGCACAGTCTGAACTAGGGATCCTAATAGTGAATACGGTAAAAATGGAGAAGTAGGACTTATAAATGAAAGACATTCTAAAAGGAAAAATTAACAGGAATTAGCAACACAGGAGAAGAATGATAGGAGATTAAGCTATTAAACTTCCTGCCATTGAAAAACCTCAGTCATAGGCTAGAAAAACACTCCATGAAGATACTATCAAAAAAAGTATCAAAAAAATGGAAGCATCAGCTAAGGAGGATGAGGGGGAAACGTGAACTAAAAGGCCTCTTAAAGCCCTTCCAATTGGAGATTACAAATTTTTAAGTGGTTTTAAATATTCCTAAATCTAGGCAATTGAGAGAGTAACGATATTATTAGCAGAAACAGGCAAGCCAAGTTGGAAGAGAGGAAAGCTCATCTGGTAGAAAAGAAAGTATACAGCAGAAACAACACTTGGGTTGGAAGTAACATGACAAAAATAAAGGCAGAACAAGAGCAGGGGCACTAGATGAACCAAAAGGAGTAAAAACAGAGAAGGAATCAATGGTTCTATCTGATCAACACAGCTAATTATAACCATGAAAGAGTAGTTTAAATAGGACAGGGGAAAGAAAAGCCCAGATGTCCAAAGAACTAAGAATTGGGAGTAGGAAGGCAAGGGGACAGTTCACAACTACAAAAAGCTCGCTAATGAATGTGTTAAAGGAATCAGTCTAAATTCCATTTCCATGTGTAAATTACTGAATTAATTTAAGTGTTTTAGCACCTAAAGGATCCCATATTTAAAACTACTTTCATTGGCTTGTCTCCATTCTACCCCTTGTGGCTTTGGGCAAATTCTACACGGTCTTGAAGATATTCTTAGACTCCTCCCTTGCACTTACACTAGACCAAAACACCTTTTGGATACTCACAATGTATATTGGTATAATTAAAGTATTAATTTATTTTAAACTTACTTGTTTAAACATGGCTTCACCACTAGATTGTAAACTTTTAAAGTAGATACCATGGCTGATACGTTGTACTTACAACTTCAAATACAATGCATATCACTTGATACTGAGTATCAAATCTTTATGACCTAAAAATGTCTCTTCTGGCAACATTGTCTTTGAATTACAATAGCTATTAAGAGTTGACTGGTCTGGTGCGTTGGTTCACACCTGTAATCCCAGCACTTTGGGAGGCCGAGGCAGGTGGATCATCTGAGGCCAAGTGTTCAAGACCAACCTGGCCAACATGGTGAAAACCCATCTCTACCAAAAATACAAAAATTGCCAGGAGTGGTGGCTCACTCCTGTAATCCCAGCACTTTGGGAAGCCGAGGCGAATGGATCGGATGGATCACTTGAGGTCAGGAGGGGTTCAAGAACAGCTTTATTGACATGGTGAAACCCCATTTCTACTAAAAATACAAATTAGTCACGCGTGGTGGCACACGCCTGTAATCCCTGAGGCAGGAGAATCGCTTGAACCTGGGAGGCAGAGGTTGCAGTGAGCCGGTATCGTACCACTGTACTCCAGCCTGGGCAACAAGAGTGAAACTCTGTCTCAAAAACAAAACAAAACACCCACACACAAAATTAGCCAGATATGGTGGCATGTGCCTCTAATCCCAGGTACACCAGAGGCTGAGACAGAATTGCTTAAACCCGGGAAATGAAGGTTGCAGTGAGCCAAGATTGCGCCATTGCACTCCAGTCTGTGCGACAGAGCAAGTCTGTCTCAGAAAAGCAAAAACAAAACAAAAAGAGTTGACTGTGCTTGATTTTCCCAAGATACTGTCTACCTTTAGGGCACCAATTCAGATAAATGTATCTTAGACTTCTTTATAGGTCCTCCCTTCCCAGTTTCTAAATTTTGAAGTTCCCAGGTCTTGTCCAAAGTCCTTTTTTTTCCTTTTTACACTTTCTCCCATAGCTCAGATTCAATCTATGTGGGGGTTACCAGCCATTCATATTTCATTTTAAACAAAAAGTTCAAATGTAAAAAATAAATATGTGTTTAAGAATAGAAAGCTTCTCAAATAATAATATAAAGAAAGAAAACTATTTTTGTATGGTTGTACAATGTGTTTGTGATTTAAGCTAAATGCTGTTGTAAAAAAGTAAAAAAAGTTTTAAAAAATTAAAACATAAAGTTAAAAAGTTACGATAGGCTGTTAATTTACTATTGAAGAAAATGTTTTATATATTTACTGTAGCCTAAGAATACAATGTTTATGAAGTCTACAGTATTGTGCAATAATATCCTAGGCCTTCACATTCATTCACCACCCACTGACTCACCCAGAGCAACTAACTTATAGTCTTGTGAGCTCCATTTATGATAAGTGCCCTATATACATGTACCATTTTTTATCTTTTATACCATATTTTTACTGTATATTTTCTATGTATAGATGTGTTTAAATATACAAATGCTTATGCCTACTGCATTCAGTATAGTAACATGCTATACAGGTGTGTAACCTAGGAGCAATAGGTTGTACTATACAACCTAGATGTGTAGTAGGCTGTATGGTCTAGGTTTGTGTAAGTACACTCTATGATCTTTGTACAATGACAAAATCACCTGAAGATGCTTTTTTTTTTTTTTTTTTTTTTTGAGACAGAGTGTCACTCTGTTTCCCAGGCTGGAGTGCAATGGCGCAATCTCAGGTCACTGCAACCTTTGCTTCCCGGGTTCGAGTGATTCTCCTGCCTCAGCCTCCCGAGTAACTGGGACTACAGGCACCTGTCATTACACCTGGCTAATTTTTTTTGTATTTTAGTAGAAACATGGTTTCACCATGTTGTGTAGGCTGGTCTCAAACTCTTGAGCTCAGGCAATCCACCCACCTCAGCCTCCCAAAGCTCAAGGATTATAGGCATGAGCCACTGTACCTGGCCTGAAGATTCATTTTTTAGATTGTATCCCCATCATTAAGTGACACATGACTGTGTACACACACACACACACACACACACACACACAAGTGTAGCTGTGTACATTTATTTATTTTTCTTTGTTTTAAAGACAGGATCTCACTCTGTCACCCAGGGTGGAATGCAGTGGCAGTCACAGCTCACAGCAGCCTTGAATAGTTGGGCTCAAGCAATCTTCCCTCCTCAGCCTCCTATGTAGCTGGGACTACATGTGTACCCCAACATGCCCAGTTAATTTTTTATAAATTTTTTGTAGTGGCTAGGTGCAGTGGCTCATCCCTGTAATCCCAGTACTTTGGGAGGTTAAGGCAGGTGGATTGCTTAAGCTCAGGAGTTCAGGACCAGCCTGGGCAACATAGCAAAACCCTGTCTCTTCAAAGAAAAGGCTGCATGTGGTGGTACATGCCTATAGTCCCAGCTATTCTGGAGGCTGAAGTGGGAGAACAATGGCTTGATCCTGGAAGGAAGGAAGAAGCAAAGGAAGGAATGAAGGGAGAAAGGAATTATTTTTTGTAGATATGGGGTTTCCCTATGATGCCCAGGCTGGTCTCAAACTCCTGGCCTCAACGATCCTCTCACCTCATCCTCCCTAAGTGCTGAGATTACAGGCATGAGTGACTACACCCAGCCTTAACTTATTTAAAAAAAAATATTGACTTACAAAACGTTGCAAAATAGAACACAGAGTTCCCATATGCCCAGGTTCCCTAATATAACAACTTATGTAAGTATACCTTAATTATCAAACCAGAATATTAGCATCTGTTTACAAAATGTCATTGTTCTGTTCCAGGGGACCGAATCTAAGATCCCCCTTTATATTTAGCTGTCACGTCCTCTTAGTTTTCTATCTGTGACTGTTTCTTTGTCTTTCAAGAACTTGGCACTTTGAAGAATACTGACCATTTATTTTGTGGGATGCCTGTTAATTTAGTTTTTCTGACGTTTTCTGAAGATTTGTTTGAGGTTGTGCAGTTTTTGCAAGAATATCAGAGAAGTGATGTTGTACTGTTCAAAGTGCATCCTGTTGAGACATACATAACACTCATATGTCTTATCGCCAATGATGTTAACTTTGTTCTCATACCTGAGATGTTGTCTGCCAGGTTTCTCCACTGGAAAATTATTTTTTTGGTCTGGGCTCATTGATACACATCTTATGGGAAGATATCTTGAGAGTATGATAATCTTTTTTCCTTTTCCTTTTTCTTTTTTTTTTTTTTTTATGAGACAGAGTCTTGTTCTGTTGAGCAGGCTGGAATGCAGTGGCGCAATCTCGGCTTGTGGCAACCTCTGCCTCCCGGATTCACGTGATTCTCCTGCCTCAGCCTCCCGAGTAGCTGGGACTACAGGTACATGCCACCATGCCCAGCTAATTTTTGTATTTTTAGTAGAGACGAGGTTTCGCCATGTTGGCCAAGCTGGTCTCGAACTCCTGACTTCAGGTGATCCACCCACCTCAGCCTCCCAAATCACTGGGATTACAGGTGTGAGCCACCACACTCAGTCTTTTGTCATACTTTCATCCACTAACTTTAATATTTGTCAATTATTTCTTGTCTATAATAATTATTACTGGAGTGTTCACCTAATAGTGATTTTCTATTTGCATCATTCCTTCTATATTTATTAATTGGTATACTCTTATTCAAAGAAATAGCTACCCTTTCTCCCTCATTTACTTATTTATTCATTCTATGCTTTATTTATGTCAGTATGGGCTCATGGATATAAATTTGTTCTATTGGTTATAATGTATTAGAAAAGAATAAGAAAGCAAAGAAGGAGGGAAAGGGAAAGTGAAGAAAGACAATGCTAGTCTTTCTTCAGAATATTACTGACAAGATTCAAAGGTCACTTTAGTAATACTGCAAACTTAGAAAATTATGTATGAAAAGTATTCTATGATAAAATATGTTAGAATTTTTGAAAGAACATAAAACTATGGTAAGTTTTTAAAATAGTACTTACATATTTTGGTTATTCAATATTAAAATATAAAGATAGAAATTTTATTTTTGTAAGGCGTAAAAAGAACTGTTAACTCAAACTTCAAGCCATTGCCAAAACTAATGCATTATATTGCTAGGAAGTGCCTGACTCCAGCCTGTTCTCTCCTTAATTCATCCCACACATTAGCATCTGTATACCAGAACAACTGTCAAGTTATCTGTGAATTCTTTTTCTATCAGTAAGTTTTTGGAAATATCTATCTGAGTATTTTTTTTTAACTATTTGGTGACTGTATAAAATCAAAATACTAGTAGTGTTGATAGTAGTGAAAAATCCACATGGGTCTGCAGCAACCTCAATTCTTGTCTCCTCAGAAGAAAGAATTCAACTGAGGGGCATAAGGCAGAGTGAGAAACTAAGGCAAGTTTTAGAGCAGGAGTGAAAGTTTATTAAAGTTTCAGAGCAGGGCTGGGCGTGGTGGCTCATGCCTGTAATTCTAGCACTCTGGGAGGCTGAGGCGGGCAGACTGCATGAGCTCAGGAGTTGGAGACCAGCATGGGCAACATGGTGAAACCCTGTCTCTACTAAAATTTTTTTTTAAAAAGTTTCAGAGCAGGAACAGAAGTAAAGTACAATTGGAAGAGGGCTGAGCCAGTGACTTGAGAGATTCATGTGCATAGTTTGACCATTGACTTTTTTTAAAAAACTAGTAATCAATTTATTAAAATAGTTGACTTCAGTATCTGTGATGCTGACTTTCACCTCAACTCCTGGCTCAATACCGATGGAAGTAATCTGCTTAACAATCTCAGATGGGCTGTGCAAATTAATGAGTCCCTTGTGGATTCTCATCTGGAAATGATTCCATGTCTTAGAACCTTCATCACAAGGAGTTTTTCTTGTAGTGATTCTCAAAGTCTTGGTAGGCATTCCAACTGGTCCTTTCACTTTGAGATTCTTTTCCTTCGCTCCTCTGAACAAGTCAGCACACACATTCTCCAGGAATTTTAAACTGTGGCTCCTTAGAGTGATTCGAATTCGGTGAGTATCCTTAAAAGCCATGGCTGAGGCGACTTCCTGACTGACTTGTTCCTCTGGGACAGCAAACATCGGTGAGTCAGGAGCAGGAGCGTGCAGACTGAGGTCTGTAATAACTGCAACCAAGTCTTCCTCAAAGAGCTACTTGGGGTTTTATACATGGGTATCCTTTGGGATCTTCCCTCATCTCTTCTCCCCTGATTCTTCTTTTGGATTCTTCTTTGTCCACATGTGCAGTGGGCTGCCAACACTTGGGAGGGGCTGCATGCACAGTGTGCTTACTGATGTTGTGCACATACTGATTGAGGCATTTTTCTCTTACCGGTTGAGTATTCCTATAATATCATATACCAGTTAAACTCTGCCATTTTGCCTCTCAGTGCACCTACGTGAGCTCACTCATCCATCTCCTGAGACCTTATCAAAAGCTGTGGATTACCACTTTCAGTTGTTTCTATTTGTTGAGAGACTGCCTTTCCCTGGTGCTGGCTGCAACCAATTATTATTTTAGAGGCAGTTTAACCACCACCTGACCATCATCTGATGGTAGCCTGACATTCCTGGTGGTGGGACGGGTGCCCTCTCCTGCCCGGCTCATATTTCCTTGACTACCTGCTATAACAGTTTCATGTGCTATATACACATGCATTTTTCTAAAACACTTCCACAAATAGCAATTTCTTACTACTCCTACTAACTTGATAAGGAATCCACAGGATAGCATAGTTTCAAAATTGAAATGAAAGTATAGTTTGGTACTTATGTTTCTAAGACACTCTATTTGCCGTCTTCATACCTGAAATGTCCATGCTATTTTCACAATTTCCCTATCCTTGTAACAGTTTGAGCCTCCTGTTTAAACTTACTTCCACTCAGATCACTTTCATAATTCCTGTTCTTTATTTATGTCTTCTCAGTGTATTATTTTGTCTGTCCTACTTGGCAGTAAACCCCACTCACTTGACTATAACCTCCAGCAAAGTATGGATCCCACATCTTGTCCCTGCTTGGTGTCCAGTGCTTACCATAAAGCAATGGCATAAAGAGGATGCTTGATAACTATTTACTGAACAAAAAGATGAATAAATGGCAACTTCTTCAAGGCCAAACATTAACTAACATGAACATTAGTTAAGGAAACACTAGCTGCTCTTGGAACATAGTTTTATCAATTAAGTGGCAGCACATTTTACTTCACATCCAGGGTATGTAGGTATGCCCATAGGTTTTATTTTGATTCTGCTTACTTTAAATCTGTGAAGCAGTTCAAGGTAACATACAAAAAAAAAAAAAAGGAAGTTTTACCACACAAAATATCTATCATATTCTGGACTGAGATGTTAAGACTCAGAAAAAGTCTAAATATAAATAAATATAATATAAACAACATTCTAAATTTAAATATAAATAAAATTCTATGGGTTTACGTACAAGAGTGTGCAAACGTGAAATAATGCATTATTTGTATTGCTTGTCACAGCTTCTTATACTCCTCATTAATGCATACTTAATGTTTTTATTTGGCAACATCATGCATCATTAATTATATTCTCTGATTATTTTAATTTCCTAATCTAAACACCAAATTATTTTGTTTTGTTTTTACTGGTGGGTGGGTGGAGTCCTTTAAAAATGTCATGTCTTGACAGGCTGGGGCCTCCTACCTCCTACCTCCCACCTGGGACTATAAGCCTGAGATAGAGGCCAGAGCCTGGATGACAGTGCCCAGGCCATGTATGTGAGGTCTCTGGTACTATCTCCAGAATATGGCATGCATCAGATGCTGAAGGAGATGAATGTTGAGAGGGAAATTCACTTGGTAACTATGAAGAATGGCAATGCTCCTTACTCTCCAAGCCACAATGGGTACTATGCTATGTGCCATTCTTGCTAGGAAGTAGAGTCAAGTTACTGGGATCCCCAAATCCACAAAGTGCTATGCCTGCACCAGGCACACTGTAGTAGCACAGCTTTTGCTTTCTCACAAGCTTAACTTCAAGGTGGCAGATAATGACAACTCCAGACTGCACAATGTTGCTTTGAAGGGTCAAAAAGACTTTTGTTCTTCCCTGAAACTCAGATCAACCCTAAGGCTGTCTGGGTTGGAAAGGCATGAGCAACATGTGACCTGATGCCCTGTAATAGTACCTGTTATGGACTAAATATGTGTATCTCCCTCACCTCCCCAATTAATATGTTGAAGTCCTAACACCCAATGTGATAGTACAAAGATACAGGGTCCTTGGGAGATAATTAGGGTTAGATGAGGTCATGAGTATAGGGTCCTCATGATGGGATTAGTGCCTTTGTAAAAAGGGTCACTAGAGACCTTGCTCTCCCTCTCTCTGTCTCTGTCTCCCTACACATGCACAAAAAGATATGTAAGGACATAGCGAGAAGGAGGCCATTTGCAAGGCAGAATGAATAGGCCAGCACTTTGATCTTGCATTTTCCAGCCTCCAACATAATGAGAAACAAGTTTATATTGTTTAAACCACCCAATCTAAGGTATTTGATGTGGCAGCCCAAGCAGACTAAAACAGATTTAGGTACCAAAAAGTGGAGTACCACTGTAACAAATATCTAAACATATTTGTGCAAGTGGCTTTGGAACTGGGTACTGGGTAAAAGCTGGAAGAGTTTTGAGGCACATGAGGCACATGTTAGAAATACAGGCATTAGTGATTCTTGCGAGGTCTCATGGAAGTGAATAACCTGTTATCAGAACTAGAGGAAAGGCAATCCTTGTTATAACGTAACAAAAACTTGACTAAATTGTGTACTAGTGTTTTGTGGAAGGCAGAACTTGCTTGCAATGAAACTAGATATTTAGCTAAGGAGATGTATAAGTAAAGTGTTGAATGAGTGGCTTGGTTCTTCCTGATTGCTTATGGTAAAACGTGAATGGAGAGAGAGGAAGTAAAGAAGGAATTGTTACAGGCACGCAAAACCAAAACTTGAAGATTTAGAGCATGTTCTGAAAAGCACACCAGACACGTTGCTAGACTATCACTTGTTAAGGAGTTTATGGAATTACACAAAGCGAAACACTGCAAGTTTGAGCTGAAGGGCATAGAGATGGGATGAAATAAAGGAAGGCTTTTAGACCTCTTGGATTTGATAGGATGGGATGATAGTGCCATTTGGCAGCAAACACGCACTATTCATCAAGAAGAGGCAACAGTGACCCCGAAGGTGATTAAGAACGTGATCAAGGCCAGTATCTTAGTTTCCACAAGCCAAAAGACCTCTGCCTGAAGCTGTTGGGGTAGAACCCAGACCTGGAACCAAAAAGCAATACCGCCACCATAGTGCATCCGGAGAGCAGAGCATCAAGCAAAAGAGGATTATCCTCAAGCCTTAGGATCTAATGAAACGTGCCTTACCAGGTCTTGGACCTGTCACTCCTTTCTTTCTTATGAAATGGCCCTTTTTGAATAGAAATGTTTATCTTATGCCTGTTCTACCATAGAATTTTGAAAGCATATAACTTTTCTGATTTTACAGATTCACAGCTGCAGATGAAATTTGCCTCAGTATGAATCATACTTCCAGTTTCATTTTATTTAAATGAGACTGAACTTTAGACTTTAGAGTTGATGCTGGAATGAGTTAAATCTTTGGGGGCTATTGGGATAAAATTAGTGTATTTTTCACGAAAGAAAGACGTATTTTTGGGGACAAAGAATGGAATTTAGGGAATGAATATTTGTATCCCCTACTCCCAAATTCATATGTTAATGTCCTAACCCCCAATGTGATAGTATTTCAAGATGGGGCCCTTGGGAGATAATTAGCATTAGATGAGGTCATGAGGATGTGGCCCTCACGATGTTATTAGTGCCCTTATTTTAAAAGGAAGGAAGACCAGCTCTCGCTCTCTCTCTCTCTCTTTCTCTCTCTCTCTCTCTCCCCACCATCTCTCCTCTCTCTCCCCCGCCCCCCACCTCTGATGATAGAAAACATCATCAGGGTATAAAAATACCCCTATTTTTTAGAAAGAGGTCAGAGGGGAGACCAGAGAGCAGATTTGAGGGGGTGAGGATTGCCAAGTGCTAAAGCTTGAACAGACTATCAAATTCCAAATTATTCATGTGACGATGCCTACTCATTTGTGAGGAAAAGAGGGAGATCCCTCCTTCCATACACAAAAATTAATTTCTAGGGTATAAAATACCCACATATAAAAATCCAAACTGTGAGTATTAGAAATAAATACAAAATATATGACACAAATCAAAAGTTCTATAAAAGGAAAGCTTGACAAGCTGAGTACATAAAAATTTTGAAGTGCTAGAAAAAAGACAACTTAACACTAAAAATAAGTGACAAAGCAAAAGATTGCTATGTATGTGTTACAAAGGATTCATATCCAGAATATGTTTTGTTTTGTTTTTGAGACAGGCTTTCACTCTGTAATCCAGTCTGGGGTGCAGTGGCACAATCATGGCTCACTGCAGCCTCCACCTCAGTGGCTCAAGGGATCCAATGTCAGTCTCCTGAGTAGCTAGGACCACAGGTGTGCACCACCACGTCCAGCCAAGATTTAAATTTTCTGTAGAGAAGGGGTCTCCCTATATTGCTCAGGCTGGTCTTGAATTCCTAGGCTCAAGCGATCCTCTCACCCTTGGCCTTCCAGAGTACTGGGATTACAGATATGAACTACTGCTCCCAGCCCCAAAATATGTTATAAGGCTCCTACAAATCAAAATGAAGAGACCAAAGAAAGTTTAAAAAATGAGCAAAAGATATGGGCTGACTATTCACAAGAGATCATACCAAACAACAACAACACAAAATGGTCCTTACCCTTAGTAATCATTATGAAAATGCAAAATAAAGCAAAAAGTCAATGGCATTTTTGACCCTTTAGATTGTTACTAATAATGGCTTTCTGATAGAATCACAAATGTTGGCAATGTTTGGTGCTCTCATGCCAAACACTCTTCTCAGTGTTTTACGTATATTAACTCATTTAATCCTCACAGTAACCCTATGATTAGTTGCTATATTGTCATCCACATTTTACAGTTGAACTGAGGTACAATATTGTTTAGTGACTTATACTGAGGTCTCACAGTTAATAAGTGGCTCGAGAGTGAATGTTCTAACCATTTCATTACATTGTCTATCAACTAGCAGCAAACTTTCTGGATGATAATTTGGCTCTAACGAAAACTTTTAGATAAATACACATGCAGACACGTGAACTGTCAATTCTTGAGTAATTTAATCTCTGGAATCAGAGGACTTAGGTTGGAGTATGAATCCACCTAATTACTATCAATTGCAAACAAGTCACTTCACTTCTCTGAGTTTCAGAATTTTTATTATATTTATTTTCATTTTTAGAGGTTTAGGGAATATAAATACAGCTTTTTTATGTAGATATTTGCATAATTTTCATTTTAAAATGAAAATTCTATATAATTGTATTGTGAAAATGAAAAGAGATTATATATATTATAAACACTTTGCCAGTCAAAAACACTTTAAGACATTCTCATCTTACTGAGTTTTTGTACTTTAAGAAAGCACTGGTGTTTTGAGTTTTTGAATTTACTGAATAAAAACATTTCAGTGGAAAGCTAGTCTTTCTTCTTCTTTTTTTTTTTGTTTTTTTTTTAGACAAAGTCTTGCTGTGTTGCCCAGGCTGGAGTACAGTGGTGTGATTTGGCTCACTGTAACCTCCACCTTCATGGTTCAAGCCATTCTCCTGCTCAGCCTACAGAGTAGCTAGGATGACAGGTGTGTGCTGCTATGCCTAGCTAAATTTTTTTTCTTTTCTTTTTGCATTTTTAGTAGAAACAGGCTTTCACCACATTGGCGAGGCTGATCATGAACTCCTGACCTCAAGTGATCTGCCCACCTCAGCCTCCCAAAGTGCTGGGATTAGAGGTGTAAGCCACTGTGCCTGGCCAGTCATTCTGAATTTGATGAGCCTGTAATTGAAAAAAATCCGTTTTGGAGTTGGTCATTAGCATTCTCAGGACCAACTACTAAACTAAGGATTCAATAGGCACTGGGAGTGGCAGATGACAAAGAAATAGGACTCATAGTGCTTTCCCTTCCGAGTTTACCATTTCATTGTGATTACACAACATACAGACAGGCAAGAGCTTAATATTAACAAAATAGTAGAGATGCTGGAGGTGGGGTTCAGTGCAAACAAAATACATACAGCCAAGTCCTTGAAAGCAGAAAGTTTCTGGTGCTCAATAAGACCTAATTTATAGTCCTGGCTTCTTCAGTTCCATAAACTAGAAATCACACTAGCTACCAGGAAGGATTATTCTCAAAATCAAATTAGTGTAAATACAAAGCTTAGCACACACAGTGTCCAGCATAGAGTTAAGAGCTTCTGCTATTATTGGCTGGAAAGAGGAGTCAGAAATAAGAGAAGAGTGAGCATAGTTCAGAAAATCAGACCGTAATTTAGTGAAGCGCAGTGTCAGAAAACATTTTCTAGAAGAAATATCTTTCACACAGGCCTTAGAAAAAGTGGAAATGACATTTTCCAAAATATGTGCTTTTAGTATGGGAGTCTTTACATGCTGGGACAAATTAATCTGAGAGTGTGGTAACCACACTGGCGGCCAAAATTTAAAAATGAGAATAGGAATTTTGATGATGAATATAGGAAAAGTAAGTTGCACTGTTTCAGCTATCAATTTACATCTGTATACCAGTGCATAATCTGTTATAAAATTGGCCACACTTTCAAAAAAGGAATGCTTTCTGCTATTAAATTGAATTATTTTCTATCTAGAGGTAAAGTAGCAAACAAAGCTTCAGAGCAACTTAAATTCAAAGTTGTCTTTTAAAAAAGCTAATTGACTTTATTTTTTGGAGCAGTTTTAGGTTTACAGAAAAACTGAGTGGAAAGGACTAAGTTCCCATATGCCCCCTCAACGTTCTAGTTTCCCCTATTATTATATCTTTCATTAGTGGAACATTTGTTACAACTGATAAACTAATATTAATACCTTGTTTTTAACTTAAGTCTGTAGTTTACATTAGTGTTAATCCTTTGTAATGTATGGGCATACGGTATTTTATTCTACTTCGCTTTATTGTGCTTCACAGATATTACATGTTTTACAAGTTGAAGGTTTCCGGCCACCCTGTGTCGAGCAGGTCTATCGGCACCATTTTTCCAATAGCATGTGCTCACTTCATGTCTCTGTGTCAGGTTTTAGTAATTTTTCCAATATTTCAAAGCTTTTTTTTTTAAAGTTTATATAATTTTAATTATTTTCACATACAGAAAACTGAACAGCATACATTTAACCCAGTTTGGTGGCAAGTTCTTTAGCCTTTGCCTTTTCCAGCTTGGCAATGTGAGCCACAGATTTGGGACCCAGGACATTGCCTTCCCCATGACAGTGACTCTCATCATATTTGTTATTGTAATTGGTACTGATAGCTTCCACCAGCTGAGCCAAAGCTCCTTTGTCTTCCAAGTTAACAAGTGTGAAGGCAACAGTGGTGCAGGTCTTCCTGTGGACTAAATGTCCCAGTCTTGCCTTCCCCTTCATAATGCAGACCCCCATTTTATGACACAGAGCAGGCAAGAAGACAACCAGCTCACTGGGATCCAAGTTGTTTGCAGTCACCACCAGCTGAGCCTTCTTGTTCTCCACCCAGGTGGTGACGGTGTTAACTCCTGCTCAAAGGACAGGTGGTCTCCTAGTGGGGACGTCCCCTTTGCCAGCAGCTTTCTTCTTAGCCTGGGCCAGCAGCCTCTGCTTCTTCTCTTGCTTTGTCTCTGGTCGGTACTCATGGGCCAGCTTAAGCAGTTGGATAGCTGTTTGGCAGTCCAAGGCCTGGGTGAACTGGTTAATCACAGGAGGTTATACAGGATAACTCTTTGCCACTGCAAACTGATACAGCGGGATCATTTGACAAAGACGGTGAGATCCCTTTTAGGCTGGATGTCCCATCCAATGCCAAAATTCTTAGGCTTTTTCTCAAATGGGATTTACCACTTTCTCAGCCTCCTACTCCTTCCCAAAGGCAGGGTCTGGTCCAACCTTTCTTCACCTTGGCCTTTCTTTCATTTTGGCATTTTGAGCAGTGGAAGGAGTCATTATTATTATATGTATTATAGTGATCAGTGATCTCTGATGTTGTTATTGTAATTGTTTGGGGGTTGCCACAAACCACATCCACATAAGATTGTAGATTCAATCAGTAAATGTTGTGTGTTCTGACAGTTCCACTAACTGGTCATTTCCCAACATCTGTCCCTCTCCTCAAACCTCTCTGTTCCCTGAGACACAACACTATTGAAATTAAGCCAACTGATAACCCTAAAATGGCTCCTAAGTATTCAAATGAAAGAATGAGTCACATATCTCTTATTTTAAATCAGGAGCTAAAAATGCTTAAGTTTAGTGAGGAAGCATGTTGGAAGCCAACATAGGCCAAACGCTAAGCCTCCTGCACCAAATGGTTAGCCAAGTTATGAATGCAAAGAAAAACATCTTGAAGGAAATTAAAAGTGCTTTTCCAGTGAACACATGAATAGAAAGTGAAACAGCCTTATTGCTTCATATAAGCCTTATTGCTTATACAGAGAAAGTTTTAATGGTCTGGCTAAAAGATCAATCCAGCCACAACACTATCTTAAGCCAAAGCCTAATCCAGAGCAAGACCCAAATTCTCTCTAATTCTATGAAGGCTGAGAGAGGTGAGGAAGCTGTGAGGAAAAGTGAGAGGCTGGCAGAGGTTAGTTCATGAGGTTTAAGGAAAGAACCCAGCTCTATAACATAAAAGTACAAGGTGAAGCCGCAAGTGTGGATACAGAAGCTGCAGCAAGTTATCCAGATTTAGTTAAGATAATTGATGAAGGTGGCTACACTAAACAATAGATTTTCAATGTAGGTGAAACAACTTTCTATATGAGGAAGATGCCATCTAGCACTTTCATACCCAGAGAAGTCAATCCCTAGCTTCAAAACTTCAAAGGACAGGCTGACTCTCTTGTTAGGGGCTAATGCAGCTGGTGGCTTTAAGTTGGAGTCAACATTCATCTACTATTTCAAAAATCCTAGGGCCCTTAAGAATTATACTAAATTGACTCTGCCTGTGTTCTATAAATGGGACAAGAAAGTCTGGATGATAGCACATTGGTTTACAGCATGGTTTACTTAATATTTTAGCCCACTGTTGAGCCCTACTACTCAGATAAAAGGTTCTTTACAAAATATCACTGCTCATTGATAATGCGTCTCATCACCCAAAGGCACTGGTGAAGATATACAAGGAGATTAATATTTTTATGCCTGTTAACACAAGATTCATTCTGAAGCCCTGGATCAAAGAATAATTTTGACTTCTAAGTCTTATTATTTAAGTTCTACTGTGGGTAACATACTATTGAAAAGCATTAAATGGTATGGAGAAATCTTTCTTGAAAGGAAAAGTCATTGTGGCCAACTTCATTGTTGTCTTATTTTAAGAAATTGCCACAGCCACCCTAACCTTCAGCAGCCACCAGTGTGATTAGTTGGCAGCCCTCAACACCAAGGCAAGACCCTCCACCAGCAAAAGGATTATAACATAGTGAAGGGTCAGAGGATTGTTGGCATTTTTTACTAGAAATTTATTTATTTATTTATTTATTTATTTATTTATTTATTTATTGTTTTACAGATGAAGTATTGCTGTGTCGCCCAGGCTGGTGCAGTGGCTATTCACAGGTGCAGTCCTGGCACACTGCATCCTTGAACTCCTTGACTTCAAGCAGTTTTCTGGAGAAGCTGGGATTACAGGTATGTACCACTGTGCCCAGCAATAAAATATTTTTAAATTAAGATATGTACTTTTTTTTTAGACATAATGCACTTAGTAGACAATAGTATAGAGTAAAAATGACCTTTTTTTAAGAGACCAACTCATTTTGTTGACTTCGAACTCCTAGGCTCAAGTGATCCTCCTGCCTCAGCCTCCCGAGTAGGACTGGGAGTACACACACATGCCAGTGCTCCCAGATAAACATAACACTTATTGATTCATTCATTCTTTCATTCATTTACTGTCACCCAGTCTGGAGTGGTGTGATCAGGGCTCACTGCAGCCTCAAAGTCTCAGGCTCAAGTGGTTCTCCTTCTTCAGTGCCCCCTGCAGCCATCCTTCTGTAGGTGGGACTGCAAGTGTGTGTCACAATGCCCTGCTAATTTGTTGTTGTTGTTATTTAGTTTTTGTTTGTAGAGACAGGCTGGTCTCAAACTCCTAGGCTCAAGTAATCTACCCGCCTTGGCCTCCCTGGGTGCTGAGATTACAGGTGTGAGCCACTTGCACCCTGCCAAACAGGTTTTGTTTTTGTTTTTGTTTTTGTGACCAAGTCTTGCTCTTGTTGCCTAGGCTAGAGTACAATGGTGTGATCTCGTCTCACTGCAACCTCCACCTCCCTGGTTCAAGTGATTCTCCTGCCTCAATCTCCCAAGTAGCTGAGATTACAGGCACCCACAACCACCCCCAGATAATTTTTTGTATTTTTTAAGAGACATGGTTTTACCATGTTGGCCAGGCTGGTCTTGAACTCCTGGACTCAAATGATCCACCTGCCTCTGCCTCCCAAAGTTCTGGGATTACAAGTGTGAGCCACCATGCCAGGCCCAAACATAACTTGCATAGGCATTGGAAAACCAAAATATTTGTGTGATTCACTTTATTACAATATTTACCTTATTGTAGTGTTCTAGAACTAAACCGACAATATCTCTGAGGTAAGCCTGTACCTTGTATGGATTTTGACAAATGTCCCAATTACATATATGCACATTATAGTGTGTGAAAGGAAAACAAATCTTGGAGGCTGAAAATTAATAAGCTAGAAAGAAAAGGCAAGCTGGGAACTGCTTAGGGCAAAGCTGCCTCATTCTATTCAATGTCACCCCTCTGCTCACTGAGACAAATGCATATCTGATCTTCTCCTTTGGAGAGGCTAATCAGAAACTCGAATGTAACCAGTTGTCTCTTATCTACCTATGACCTGAAAGTCTCCTCCTGCCTTTGAGTTGTCCTGCCTTTGCTTCAAGTTGTCCCACCTTTCCCAGACAAGTTCACCTTACATACGTTGATTGATGTCTCTTGTCTCCCTAAAATATATAAAACCAGACTGTGCTCTGACCACCTTGGGTACATGTATGTCCTCAGGAACTCCCGAGACTGTGTCAAAGGTGCACATCCTCAACCTTGGCAAAATAAACTTTCTAAATTAAGTAAGACTTGTCTCAGATATTCAGGGTTCACAGTGTCATACGGTGGCAGTTCTACTGCCCTAAAAATCCCTATACTCTATCTTTTTATCCCTCCCTTCTTTTCCATGAACCCCTGTCAACCACTCATCTTTTTAAATTGTCTGTAGTTTTGCCTTTTCCAGAAAGTTACATTTTTAAAAGCAAAATATTTGTGAATCACGTCTTTGCTGAGAAACCTATGTAGCCAGCTACCACAAACAAACAATGCTGAAATACAGGAAAATCATTTTATAAATAGTAAAAGGTAGATGTCATTTAATGTCAACATCATCACAAAGAGCAATAAATGAAACGACTAATGTAGAGAGTATTGAATGAAATTACTCATGTGCAGAAAACAAAGCAAATGTTAATATCTGTGTGGCACATATATGATAGAGAAAGGCTTGACAATTTTATTTTGCTATCACACAAATCTTTGCCATTAGTGGAGAGATTTTCATTTTGTAATGGAAAGTGCCTTTCAATATCTTTGTGATGCAAGAGGTTTACCAGTGGAATAGAATAGGTTTACCTGTGCAAAACAGACAGTTTCTCATTTGAAGTCACAGCCACACTCACAATTTTTCCCATTCTCAATACCTTGGTGGAATGGAATGGAAATGAAAATAGGAGAACAGAAAAAACGACAATTGAAACTGCCAATCAGATTTCAAAAGAAACCAAATAGAGGTTTAGAAATGTAGATATAATAATTAATATTAAAAAACCAGTGTATGGATTAAATAGTAAATTATACATAGCTGAAGAAAGAAGGATGAACCTAGAAAATAGATCTGGAAGAATAACATAGAATATAGCACAAAAAGACAAAGAGATGAAATATAGTTAAAGAGATCTTAAGAGATGTGAAGAATAGAGTGAGAAGACCTTGTGTATGTTTCATTCAAGGGTCCAGAATGATTACAGAGAATTAGAAAGTTGTGGATTGATTTTTATTTATCTTGCTTATGATCCTTTGGCTTTCTGAATATAAACATTGTATGTCTTGCAATAATTCCTGAAAATTATAATCTATTATCTTTTCAAATATTGCCTCTGTTGGTAGTAATGCTTTCCAGTGTTTATTTGTTGGAAACGTTTCTTCTTTTTTCTTTTCCCTTTCCTTTAAAAGACAGTTTCACTGAAATATAGAATTCAACATTTGACAGTTGATATGATTTGACTGTTTCCACCCTCAAATCTCATCTTGATGGCTCCCATAGTCCCCACAGGTCATGGGAGGGACCCAGTGGGAGGTAATTGAATTATGGGGCAGGTTTTTTTCGATACTGTTCTTGTGATAGTGAATAAGTTTCATGAGATCTGATGGTTTTATAAAGGGCCGTTCCCTGCACATACTGTCTTGCCCCACCATGTAAGACACACCTTTGCTCCTCCTTCATCTTTCGCCATGATTGTGAGGCCTCCCCAGCCATGTGGAACTGTGAGTCCATTAAAGCTCTGTTGTTGTTGTTTGTTTTTTTTTTTTTTTGGTAAATTATCCAGTCTCAGGTATTTTTTCTTGCAGTATGAAAATGGATTAATAGAGCTGGGCATGGTGGCTCACACCTGTAATCCCAGCACTTTGGGAGGCTGAGGCGGGTGGATCACCTGAGGTCAGGAGCTCGAGACCAGCCTGACCAAAATGGTGAAACCCCATCTCTACTAAAAATACAAAAATTAGCCAGGCATGCTGGCACACACCTGTAATCCCAGCTACTCAGGAGGCTGAGGCAGGAGAATCGCTTGAACCCTGGAGGCAGAGGTTGCAATGAGCCGAGATTGTGCCACTGCACTCCAGACTGGCGACAGAGTGAGACTCCATCTCAAAAAAAAAAAAAAAAAGGAAAATGGATTAATACACAGTTATTTCTTCTCAGCATTTTGTAGATGTCATTCCAATATCTTGTTCTCCATTATTGCTCTTTGGAACAGCTGCCAATCTAAGTGTCACTCATTTGTAGATGAGGTGGGCTTTCTTTCCTCTACTTTTAATAGCATATTTTTGTGATGATATTACAAAAAGAAACTCACTAAAGAAACTTAGGGGAAGAAAGTGATCTCAGAAATTTCTGTGATGTGAGCAGAATGGTGAGCAAAGAAAAAAGTAAACATAATTAAAGAAAAAAATCAAATGTCTAATTGTTGGAATTTCTAAAACCAGGATAGAATTACATTCTGACACCACATTCTCTAATTATAATGCAATTAAGTAGAAAATAATAAAAATGAAATACTTTCAAATATTTGGAAATTTAAAAACACTGCTAATAGAAATTTGAAAACATACCTAGAAGGATAATATAAGTAATATAAAAACTACTTATCAGAATTTATAGCGGTAAATTTATTTTAAATTTAAATGTTTATTATAATGAAGGAAAGTTGAAAATTAATGACATAAGTATCTAATTTAACAAATTAGAAAAAAAACCCAACACAATAAATTCTAACAGAAAAGATGATAAATGTAAGAGAAGACATAAGTGAAAATAGAAAAGGAAATGGAGAGTTTTAACAAAGACAAAATTGGGATGATTAATATCTTATCTTTTTTTTTTTTTTTTTGAGACTAAGTCTCACTCTCTTGCCCAGGCTGGAGTGCAGTAGCACGATCTCAGCTCACTGAAACCTCTGCCTCCTAGGTTCAAGCAATTCTTGTGCCTCAGCCTCCTGAGTAGCTGGGACTACCAGCACATGACACCATGCCCAGCTAATTTTTTGTATTTTTAGTAGAGATAGAGCTTCACCACGTTGGCCAAGCTGGTCTCAAATTCCTGACCTCAGGCGATTCACTCACCTCAGCCTCCCCAAGTGCTGGGATTACAGGCATGAGCCACCACACCTGGCCTGATTAATATAATTGATAACTTCGAATAGAGAAGATAAAGGACACACCTTAAAAAATTAGGAATTAATAAATTAACAAAAAACATATAGCAGATATTTAAAAAATATTGTAAACAACTTTATAGTGTAAAATTTGAAATATTGAAATATAGGTAAGATTAATCTCTAGAAAAATATGTTACCAATCTAAAAAAGAACTCTATAAAATTATGGCAAGAAATAGAACATCTATATGGCAATGTAGCAGTAAAAAAAATCAAATCACTAGATTGAAATAGTCCCATAAAGAAAACTTTAGGCTGAAACAGTTTTATGAGTTCTACCAATCATTTAAGGAACATATAATTTTGATTTATAAATACATATTTTCAGACAGTATAAAAAGGAGGAACACCCCCCAACTTTTTAAATAAAATTGGTATGAGCTTGATAGCAAATTCAGATAAGAATACCAAAAAAAATAAAGAGAGAATTTATAGGCTGAATCTTCCTTCTGACTTAATAATAACTCCTGAATGAGATAGCAAACTGAGCCCTATGATGTATAATTAAGGCTGATATATCAAGTTAAAGTCAGTTTTATTACAAGAATAGTTTTGTTTATTTAGAATATCTATAGGAAAAGTTACTATTATCATGACAGATGCAGAAAAAGCATTTTATTACAGTTAGCAACCATTCTTGAGAAAAGCTTTCCATGAAATATAAAGAAACTTCCCTTAATTTTGTAAAAGATATCTTCACACACACAAACACAAAATACAGCAAGTATTATACTCAATAGTGATATATTGGAAGTATTTCCTTTAAAGTGAGACATAAGAACGGATACCCATGAATGACATTTCTTTTCAACATTGTTCTGGAGGTCCCAACCACTGTAGTCAGGACAGAAAAAGAAAGAAAATGGGCCAGGTGTGGAGGCTTACACCTGTAATCCCAGCACTTTGGGAGGCTGAGGCAAGTGGATCACAAGGTCAAGAGATCGAGACCATCCTGGCCAACAGGGTGAAACCCTGTATCTACTAAAAAATACAAAAATTAGCCGAGTGTGGTGGCACGTGCCTGTAGTCCCAGCTACTTGGGAGCCTGAGGCAAGAGAATCACTGGAACCCGGGAGGCAGAGGTTGCAGTGAGTCAACATCATGCCACTATACTCCAGCTTGGCAACAGAGCAAGACTCCATCTTAACAAAAAAAAAAAAGAAAGAAAATGTACCAAGATTGTAAAGAAAGAAAGAAAACTGCCATTACTTGAGGCTGATTGTTGATATTGAAAACATAAGGTAATTTTTAGACAAAGTATTGAAATTAACAAGATTGTCAGCTAGAAATAATTGTTAGTCAATTGCCTTTCTACATGCTGGCAACACATATGATAAAACAGATAAAAAATCTTTATTAAAGAGAAAGAAATATGTGACCTCAAAGAAATACTCACGTTTTATAGACATTTATCTGTGACAGAGATGGTCCAGGAGCTAAGTGAAGAATGGAGAAACTTTCCCATAAATGGCTTTAGAAAAGCTGTGAATAAGAAGAAAACATTTAAAAAAAACATGAAATTGGACCCCTATTTCACATGATATTAAAAACTAATAAATCCAGATGGATTAAATATCTAAATATAAAAGGCAAAATTATGAATGTTTTAGGTGATAATATAAGAGATAGTATTCATGATATCAAATAGGGAAGATTTTTAAAATAAGGCTCTAAAAAGTAGTAATCATAAAGGAAAATGTTGAGAAATTAAGCGACATTACAATTATGAACTTCTGTTCATCAAAACACACTATCAATTAATCTTTCTTTATCTCAAAATGTTTAAAGTTTTGCTGAGTTAAAACAAACAAACAAAAAAACCCTACAATATCAAGTGTGAAGATAAGCAAAACCCGGGAGACTCTGTCTCAAAAAAAAAAAAAAAAAAAAAAACCCTGGAGAAAGTTATTTGTTTACATAAAACTGAAAATGGATTAGAAGGCAGAAAACATATTCTTACAAATTACACAGAAAAACCCAGAAAATTATACATAGAAAAATGATTAAAATATATGAATAAGTCTTAAGTAACCTCAATCTGGAAACATCTTAAATATTAATTGAGAGACAAATAAATAAAGTATGGCACACTAGAGGCTGTTGGAGAGAAATTTTCAAAAATGAACTACAGCCTTAGGTATGAGTAAAAGTTTCAAAAAATGATGTTAATTTAAAAAAAGAGAATGCTGAGGTAAAATACACTCGGAATTTTTGTGAGTAAATCTTCTTATTTTGTTGTTTTTTAATTTCCTCATGGACTTTATGTTGTACAGAAGTTAAGATGTTTATGTACTTGAATTTACCACTCTTTTTCTCTAAGCATTTTCCCCCTATACTTCAAATTGTTGAGTCTGAAATAATTGGCTGTTCTTTTTCCTGATTTAACTATAAAACCACTGCATATGATTCTTTGAAGATTTAATTGTGTATATTGCCTAGAATAATGTCATGCACATAAGACACTGAATAAGTATTACTGAAAAACACTTTCAAATTCATGTTCCAGTTTTACTGCTTTCCATCTGAGGTTGTCTAAATATTTTTTTAACTCAAAACTGAAAATCAAATTTGCTTTGGCACCTCTCACTAGTGAATAAAGCTAATGCAGAATTAAGTTTTAATCATAAAATATTCTATATAATTTTTACTATATCATTAACAGGTTTCAAACATCAAAAACAAGAGTAATAGTTGCTTCCTGAAGAGCTGAGAGATAACAACAGACATTTGAACCTCCGTATTTGAAAAAAAAAAAAAAGGACTCTTTTGTTCAGTCTAGAAACTCTAAAATTTCCAGGCACCAATCAAAAGGGATGTTTTCCATCCCAGAGTGACACCTGAATACATGTCATTCATAACAAAAGGAGAGTTTCAATGTGTTCAGGCAGGAGATTAAAGAGACTTTTCAGAAATGAACAGAAGTGCCTACAATTTTGAGCTCAATTAATTTAATCTGTTACCAGAAGTCTGCTTTCTTTCTTGTTTTCTATTTTAAGCCATATTCTGCAACAGTTTCGACAAGAATAAGGTCAGCCATTTTTTCTGTAGCCTTGACTGTATGTTTTAGTTCTTGTAATGACTCTTATAAAAATCCATAGTTTGATATTTTTAGTTGCATAAGAAGTTAGTGATATTATTTCTTAGAGTTTTGCTGTTAAAATTAAATGAATATGCTAAATGCACGTAGTTATAAAAAATATCTTCCTGGCACTAAGACTTAGAAGTAAAACTACATGGGAACTGTGCAAAAGATCATGTAACTGAGAACTAAATAATGAATGACATTTTCCAAATTGTTATAGAAAATTGGTATAGAATAGAATGAGGAAGTGGAATTATGATTTCTAAGCTGATGCTCTACAAAATGTTTTTCAATTCAAGAGGACGTCATAGAAAGAATCAAACTGTCTATGTAAAGGGATAGTTAAGAGTTGCACACATAGATACAAGAGAAAACTTCAATCTGGAGTATAACCATAAAGTACAAAATGTGCTGCTTTATGCATGTTTGAATGAGGAAGAAGAATACTGGCTAGAGACTATAAAAAGATGTTAAGGATGAATCATGGGTTCTTGGTAGACAGAACTAGAGAGACTGACAGGAAACAATAATTACCCAAAGGCTTGAGGTCAAAACCAAGATCAGAATCTGAATTGTCTGACCCAAATTGGATAACATCTAGGGAAAAAATCTGATTATATCATACCCAAGCCTAAACTTCTTTTATAATTCATCAGTATCTTAAGATAAAGTCCAAACCCCTTAATAAAGTTTTATCTGCCCCTCTATGTTACAGACGCAAGTTTTCTTACCATATATATTCATCTTCTAACTCTAAGGAAATCTGCACTCCAGCCACTGCAAACTTGCCCCACGCCTTGTCTATGCTATGTTCTTTTATTCCTTCACTTCTGTCTTGCATAGTTTGTACTGCCTGTTTCCTCCTACTCAGCTAACCATCTTACAGACTTCTATTTATCAAATCCAAATTCAGTGACTCCACTTAGGAAGTTTTTGCTATTCTGCTAGGTGTGGCATTTCCTCTTCAATGATTCTGTGACATTGTTCATTCTGATAGTAATTACTTACTTATGGGTCCCTTTCTCTCTGTACTTGGAGCTACTCAAACTCAAAGACCATAGCCAATTCACGTTTATATTTGTGTTTGGTTTCAAGTCATATGATAGAAAGATCTCTGTATTTACGGTCATAATACTTCACTTTAAAAACTAAGGATCTGAGAAATTGGGTTAATCCTTGAGAAGCTATATTTATCATTTGGATTCTCCAGATGTAAGTCTCAAAGGCAGGCCTTCATGTCTTCTGCTAGTCTAGTGGTACATGCCTCCTCATTATAAAAATCTAATTTGATGTGATGCTATGAGTAAAATTTGATGACATTGTAATTTATGATTTATTCTTAAGACTCTCTATTGATCTTCAGCTTTATAAAAGTTATTATCTCTTCCAATATTGTAATGTATAAATTATTTGAGGATATTTAATTATGCTATAAAAGGAGAACAAGTGGTATGGGTGAAACCCATAAAAAGCATAAAGTATACACAGTAATTAAACTATGAGCTTATGATTTACAGGTGAAGCTCACAGATGTGTTAAGTATAGATAATGAGTAAACAAGTGGCATGTAAGGACAGGAAAAATCATAACGTAAAAATATCAAGAGTAAATTAGTAATCTCTAAGACATGCCAAAGACAGTTAATAAAAATATGGTGGGAAAATGTTAGAAAGACATGTAAAGACCAATTCATGATCATGACATAGCTGGGTCATAAGAACATATGATCCTATTCTGGCCCCACATGCTCTTAACCCAAGAAACATAAATAAACCCCAGAGTGGCTCAGCAGGCTAATAGGCCTGGTGTACTTGCCTCTGCATTTTCTAATAGAGCAAGTGTGTATTGGCCCTGGACATCTTCCACTCGTGGGCCGCTTACTCAAGTCTGAACTATGATTCTCATAATCACATCAAAAGCTGGGAAAGGACATATGAACGCTGTATAAGGGATTCAGTAGTGTGGTACCCCTGCTTATAACCTGTTATAAGTGTGTGAACCCACCCCATCTCTTTTCCCTGGTTTCTTCACACTGTATGATTTAATAAACTGTAATTTGAGCATCTTAATTATGTCCGTGAACCTTTCTGTTCCATGACCTCCTGGTTATCTTGCCTGATAGTATACGTTGGAGGATATCACTCATCAAAGTAAATCTCTATGTGACAAGTAGAACAATAGGTTATATTGAACCATTTGGATTCATCTAGCTCAGATGAAATTACTAAATGAAAGAATAAATGACATAAACCAAGAAGATAACTTTTTCAGTCAAGCACAAAAATTTATGCTAGCTAAATAATCATAAAACATTTTTTTAAATTCGCTGTCATTAAGGAAATAATTACTAAGTTTAAAACTAAGAGCTAGCTATAGGCCCTGCTGTAAACATTCAGAAAGGTGATAGAATGGAGTTGGTGAAATCCTAACCTGGGAGGCTGAATATGAACTCCAACTGGCTTCTGTCGATTTCCTAGATGGGTAACTTATTGAGATTGCTTAACTTTACTGAGCCTCTGTTTCTCATTTGACAAATGGGGGCAAAAAACCTGTGAGGGTATTTTACAGATATGATTAAAATTTTTAATCAGTTGGCTTTAAGTAAAAATGATTGCCCTTTTTAGTGTGAGTTGGCTTCATCCAATCTATTGAAGGCCTTAAGAGCAAAAACCAAGATTTCCCTGAGAAGAAGGAATTCAGCCTGAGTTTCCAGCCTGTAGGCCTGCCCTGCAAACTTCAGACTTGCTGGCCCCAAGAATTGCATGAGCCAATTTTATGAGTATGTGTGTGTGTGTGTGTGTGTGTGTGTGTATGTATATATATATATATATATATATATATATATATATGCATTATTGTTTCTGTCTCTCTGGAGAACCCTGACTGATATACCTTCCTGTCTCTATTTCAAATTACTATAAAAGTTAATCGAAAACTGAAAAATGCTATGTCAACTTAAGCTATATTATCCCAAAGGTATCTCAAGTATTTAATTTGAATTGATGAATGTAAATGTATCTATTTTATAATTTTATAAAATTCTTCTTAGAAAAGCACTCTGTAAATAATACATTGCATAGAAATGCCAGTTTTCAAAAAGGATGATAGTGAGGAAAAGTTGAATG
The DNA here is from genome assembly GCA_963573385.1 of Cacajao melanocephalus. Taxonomy (NCBI): domain Eukaryota; kingdom Metazoa; phylum Chordata; class Mammalia; order Primates; family Pitheciidae; genus Cacajao; species Cacajao melanocephalus. The sequence continues at coordinate 30,350 of CAUYLG010049802.1, forward strand.
ATGTTTATAAACAGTTGCTTTTAATTACTTTATGAACCCTAATTTTACAGCAAAGTTGAAAGAGAACAATGCCAACCTATATTTCTCATTCTGGTTCAATATAATTAGAATACATTGTTATTTTAATTTTAGCAAAATGCTTTTTTTGTCAACCCTTTCAGTAAAAGTGAAATTTTACAATATTCGTTTAATCTAAAGATACACAGAACCTTACCCTTCGTTACCAGAATCCATCATTTTAGTCTTTCATCTGTGTTTCACTGTAAAACCTGCCCTTTTAGTTAGTCCAGCCTAGACAAGCAGTGATTGTTCTGTCTCAGTGAGTACATCCTCACATAAAAGCTCAGCTATGGATTCAACTATTTGTTCTACTGAGTTCACAATGAGCAAATTACTGACATCTCCTGTACCCTCAGTTAGCAATCTAGTTGATCAGCCTTTCAGGATTGTTAACCAAGCAAATTATTGTTGCAACATGCCTCCCCTATCATCACTCCTCTACTTTCCACAAGCCTCCTATCAGAATTAGTCTTATTACTTTTGAGACATAGCTCAGTTTGATTTACTGCAATCCCTATTTATAAAACTTGGCTCAGTGGCTTCAGCTTTACCCCCAAAATTAAACTTACGTTCAAAGGGTGAAGTTTTGACAAATAGTAAATATTTTAAAATGTAATGCCAATTTTGAAGACTATTATTCAAACAGCTTTTTGAAAATTATTTGTAGCAGTGACCTCAATAGATCAAGTAATTGAGCCTGATGATATACAGTGATCATGTGAAAGAGAATAATGTATATTTGAATGTTTGTTTTGATTGGGTTGTTGAAGAAAAATCAGCTTTATATCCACATCCATTATTCACTGATTTTAATTTAACTATAAAATCCATAATCTTTTTTTAGGCTTTGTACCATCAGTACCTAGCATAGTGCTTGGTATATGAACTGTGCTTATGATCTACAGATAGATATTGCAAGGATAAATATGCCTCATTATTTTCTGATTTATTGGGGGTGATAAAGTTAGGTGATATGCAACATATTTGGCCTGTGATGATTACTTGGTCTAAATTTCTAAACTAAAAATTAGCTGCCCAAATCTTTAAAAGGGAAAAAACTTGCTTTTGACTTCAAAGTGAAAAAAATCAAAGTTTGAGCAAAAGCTAATCAAGGACACCTTCATGTCTCTTTGATCTGTTGTCCTTTGCATATACCTCTTGGTTTAAAAAACAATACAGGAAAGAAAAAGAGATGATTGGGAGGAGAGGGAGGGAGTGTCACAGAAGTGAGAAGCATATTTACTTTTGTTTATCCTATCATTACATTGAGAGAATACTCCTGTTGTCTGTCTGTGTACCAAAGCAATTTCTCCCACCCACTTAGAAAACCTTGGTGATTCTTCAATCATGGCTAAATGCCAACCTTTCCATATTACTTGGAAGAAGCTTCAAGATGGTTTCCCTAAAGAAACTCATTGTGTAAATCCTGATGATAAGGGTAGTGAGATTGTTGGGACTTCTCTTCCATCAATGAAGTTCCTTTATAAGCTTATAAAACTTTATCTGCTCGATTGTATGTTTTACACAAAACAGACCCTGCCATAGTAAGTGCCATAAATGGGGGTAGGTAATAATATTTTTCATTCTCAACATTTTGGAATGTTGACTTTTCCAAATTCCTCATGCAGCATGATACTAGGACTTTAAAATCTCATATTGCAGCCCACTTTGGCAACTCTTCGAGGAGCTGTCAGGCCAGTACTCCACTGATTGAGTGATTTCACCAAACAAGGTGGGGCCTTTTAAAACATTACATCATCTGTACACACTGAGCCAAGGAAAGATCTTCTTATATGGTACCTCCAGAGTAGGTTGTCCAGGGAACATTTCAATGACTCAAAGCCATAATGATTCTACCCTTACTTGAGAAAGTATTTTGTGAGCTATTCATCTTGCTGTTAGGAAATACAGACATATTGAATTTTGAGGTGCACAAGACACTTGAGATCATCAAATTCAACCTCTTTGTTTTTGCAACTAATCAAAGATGCAGTTGGTGGAAGAACTGGAACTAAAACCCAGGTCTCCTTCTCTTTCTACTACCTGACACTGATTGTTAATTATTTAACATTAAAAAAATGACTTTTATTTAAGAACACTCTTTCCTCCTCCATATGTAATATAACAAAGGATGTGCTTTCCAAACAATTGTTCTCATGCCAGAAAGTCCTACAGTTTCATATTTCTTTTGTGATATTTTAGTATTCATTTTTTTAAATATGTAAAAAAAAGTTTTCAGAATTTCTTCTAGGAAAATTGTCATTTGGCAAAAGTTTATTGCACTTAAGTTTTTAAAAATACTACAACAAAGTGAAATTAATTTCATTCAATGAAATGTCAGTTACTCATTTTGGGAATATGGCTTAAGACCCCTATTATAAAGACACAGCATAAAATGTATGGACACTAAGAAATGCCTACATGTTTTTATGTCACAGGTAACTTTTTTATTATACAGTAAACAACCATCTTCCTCCAGTAAGTGTGGTATATATAATTTTGTTTCTCATAAGCAGTTTGTGCAACGTTAGCCATCAAATGAGTTCCATCTTATTTCTTTGGATTGTTCATATAAAGTCCAGTATTTTCCCAGAAATGACTCTGTCTTTTAGAATTTTCTAGGGCTCTCCACTTATGAATAGCATCTTATTTGTTTATCCCAAGAGACAAGAAAAATCTCTCTGGATCAAGTTTCCAGGGAAATAATTATCTTCTTTGTGCATAGCCACTATTGGGCAAGTCCTCCTCTTGGAATAGCATTGAAACTCAGTCTAGCTCATCCCCCTCTAACCTAGAATGACAACTGTAGGTTTGGAGTCACAGTACACCTGAGTTTAAATGCTGACTCTGCTGCTTAATGGCTCATCAACTTGGGCAAGTGTAGCTCATTGGTTCAGAAAATAACACCCACTTTTCAAGGGTGTCGTAATGATTATATAAGATAATATGTATACAATGCCTCCAGAAAATGCCTAAAATAGAGTAAGTTCTGAATAAATGGCATTACTTATATTATTTCCCTTCAAACAGCATGTTACTCCTGCCTTCAAATTTTTCAGATACTGACAGATTCTAACATTTCAAATGACCAAAACAATGCTGACAGTTAGATGTTTATATTTTCTCAGAGCTACTTTCTAAGCTAATTTACTTCCATTCTTAATTTTTGCAAATCACCCTTAGTTAATCACATTTGTGGCATGTGTTCATTATGGTAAGACTTTTTCAGCCTATTTTTCCCATTCTAGAAGACCAGAGTCCTTAATTATGTATTATTTCTTTAACCATGTAGACAGGGATTTCAGAGCTCTTTAAGATGATTTAAACCTACCACCATCCTTGCAGCAGAGCTTCCTTATTTTAGACTGCTGAAATGAGGGCTAAGCATTTTATCACAGAGCAAATAATTGGTAAATCCGGATGTGGAAGCCAACAAGCTAGAATACCAGCTCTTTGTGACACTGAAAGAACACTTCCATTGATTGAGTTCCTCTTCCTTGGGGTTTCAACAATACCTTAGTGAGAATTTGACCAGAGATGAGAGCACCTTCCTGTACTGAGATACGATGCATCTGCACACTTACAGACAATTCTCTATTGACTTTACTGTAGAAAAGGGAAGCCTGGCATGCTTCTTAAGAAGGGCAGGTCAACCTAATCAACAACTGCACAAACTCCTAGCTTTCCTACAGAAACGGCACTGTGCCCACGTTGCTTAACCATTTCATATTTATGGTGTTAGTTGCCTGCTCAGAAATAAACTAGGTAATAATTATACAACTTAATTTAGCTTTATTAGATAACCTGATTTCACCTATTTTCCCCCATCATTAGCATAAGTTATCTGGCTCAAGGTTCAATATATTGCTTCTTGTCATATGAATAAAAATGTCTCCGTATTTAGTACACAGTGATTTATTGTTTGTTTCCTCATGGAGGCTGAGAGGGAGATAAAATATATCCTTTGATTAATAAATGATTTTGTCTTTTACTTTAGTGATACAGTTTTGTGCAAAAGCCCAGAATGAATTATCCCTTATAAATCAGTTGCTAAAATTACAAATGTATTGTTTTTAAAGTTCTATTTTTTTTTTTTTTTTTGAGATCATGTCTCACTTTGTCACCCAGGCTGGAGTGCAATGGCATGATCACAGCCTTCTGCAGCTACCTCCTAGGCTCAAGGGATCCTCCTGCTTCAGCCTCCCATGTAGCTGGGAACACAGGTGTGCACTAATTAGATGTGCCCATCTAATTTTCTTAGTTTTTGTAGAGATGAGGTCTCACTTGTTGCCCAGGCTGGTGCTGAAGCAATCTTCCCACTTAGGCCGCCAAAAATGCTGGGATTATAGGCGTGACCCACCGCACCTGGCCAATGTAATGTTTTAATATTTGAAAGTTATGAATCAGAGTGATAAAAATATTTAAATAAGGAAAAATTCTCATCTACCACATTTAACATATACATTATATGCATTATTCTATACTGCTATATGAGTGTGTGTGTGTGTGTGTGTGTGTGTGTGTAAAATATACTGTTGAGGTAAATTTTGGATTAAGGCAAAATTTAATCCTATGATATAGATTACTTATGAAGATATCATACCTATGAGAGTTTACATACCATTATCTTGGCACTTTGAATTTGAACTCTTCAATAATTAAAAATATTTTTGCTCCTGGTGTAAGCTCATTTGCTAAATATGTATTTTTAAAAGGGAAGTGATGGTGCTGTTCTGCTATTATTATTTATCTCAATCTTCAGCTTGCTTGTCTTATAAAATCAAACAATATACTATGTTTCTCTTCAGTCTTGGAATACAAAGAAGAATTTAATCTAAAAATAACATCATGCTTAGTGGTTTGGAGGTTCTGAATTATCCATTCTAATATATAATCAATTTTATTTCACTGTATAGGTGTATGTTTAATGACAAACCTGTAGAATTTCTACGCTTATTTGTTCCTTGGGATGAAAGTCAATTTTGACTATACCATAAATATTTTTTGATTATTCAAAAATATTCAGATGAAAAAAAAGAACAAGTTGAAATAGTGCTCTGTACAGCTCATACTTGCTCTCGTTTAATGCTATCCAACTGTGAAAACAGCACCAAAGGGCATGGTTTTCTAGCTCACAGACCAGATACAGAAATGTTCCCCAGTTTAATACAAATACATGCATTCAGAAAAGGAAATTCCTGTGTCAGGTGTTGATATTTCCCAGTCAGATTGTTTCCTGCTTTGGAAATCACTGTGCCTAGTCAATCAGGCCTGAGATGGGTCTGTTGAGCCTTTGAAGGGGAAATTGGCCAACTCAGAGTGAAAATTCTTTCCAAATATTTAGGTAGGATTAAAGCTCAGTTTGTAAGACATTCTAGTTACCTAAATAGAAAACATTTTTGCTCTCTTCCTTTACATAAAGATGTATATTTGTATATGTTGTAATTTTTAATTTTTTCATACTTTTATCTTCACAGCAACAGTACTTTGACTTTGAATTTAAATTTCCATTTACCCTATCAATCATACCAACTCATTTCTAATAAGGTGAGATGTTATTTTATAGTTACAGGATATTCCTGGTTACTTCCCAAGATTTTGAAAATCACATTTTAGCCAGTAACTTCATTTTTCCCAATCACATGTTATATATAATCTGCTATTAATAAACTAATCAATCTAAATTGTATCTATTGCCCTAATGTTTATTACATTAATTGCTTTGTACAGCCAACACTCTAACATCCCTTCCTCTGCTAAATGCGCTATGCTTTTTTTTTTTTTTTTTTTTTTTGTAATTTTGTAGAACTCTTCTTCTGACCACCTGTTTCTAGCAGGAGCTGCTAATTTACTGCCCAACCACCTCCAGCCTCAGTGATTGGACCAAAAGGAGCTAAAACAGTCATTTCCCAAGATTTTGTAATTTAAGATGGGAAGGAACTATATAAGAGGAGGTATTTGTTTACTAGTGGTATTTACTAATTTGGAAATTGTATGTTGACTATTAGTAGCTTTTGTTTTGTTTTGTTTTTAAGAGAGCCTTGCTCTATCACTTAGACTAAAGTGCAGTGGCGGGATCATAGTTCACTGCAACCTCGACCTCCTGGGCTCAAGTGATCCTCCTGCCTCAGCCTCCCAAGTAGCTAGGACTACCAGGTCAGTGCCACCATGCCTGGCTAATTTTTAAATTTTTCTTTTGTAGAGATGTGGTCTCGCTATGCTGCCCAGGCTGCTCTTGAATTTCTGGCATCAAGTGATCCTTCTGTGTTGGCCTCTTAAAGCACTGAGATCACAGGCATGAGCCACCATGCCTGGCCTATTTAGTGTTTTTATGAACTGATTTAAAAATTTCTCCTTACATAATATACAACGTAACCCATTGTTGCATATGCACCTGATATATAATATGGAATTTAACATTTTTAGGTAATCAAACATGTTTTATGCCTTTGCTGCTAAGTTTATAAAATGTCTTTGTTCCAGAGTTTGATTAGTGTTCTCAGTATGTCACAAATATTCTCTCACAGTTTTATTCACTCACTTTTGCCCAAGTACCAAGCAGTAGATCATTCAACTCCACAATGTTAGAAAATGGCAATTGTTTTGTGCATTAATTCTGGAAAGGAGCCATTTTTAAGTGAGAAGGAGATAATTTATTTGCGGCAGTGTTTTCAGTCTCAGGACCGCCTACTGAGAAGTGGGTGAAGGCAGGAATATCCCTTCAACTGTTTAAAAAAGAAAAATACATTTGTGCACCTGTCACACAGCTGTAGTGACAGTTTAACAAAGCATGCAGGAACTGTGCTCAGCAATTACTTGCTGTACATGAGGTGTAAATGCTTTGCTGCTTCAAAAATTCCTCTGCAAAGCATCAGGCCTAACAACATCTTCAGTGAGCTTTTTAGTGAGAGACTCGATATTGCCTGTCATCTTGTTAAATTTGTGTAAGGTAATAAAAAGCAGCTGATTTCTAAAGGCAGAAAAACTCATAAAATCTCACAGAATGATAATTGTCAAAAGGATAATTTTTAAAAAGTGGTGTGTTCTTATACTGGAATGTTACTCAGCATTGCAAACCAAGCACACGTACGTATAAACATGCATACACCTCAGAACCATAATGGTGAGCAAACATATTAATACAGGAAAGAAAACTATTAGTATATGTTCATTATATAATATATAGTTCAGAAACAGGGGTGATAGAGTGTCCCCTCCCAGATCTCAGCTTGAACTGTAGTTCCCATAATTCCCTCTTGTCATGGGAGGGATGCGATGGGAAGCAATTGAATCATGGGGGCAGGTTTTTCCCCCTCTTGCCTGCTGCCATGTAAGATGTGCCTTTGCTTTTCTTTTGCCTTCTGCCATGATTGTGAGGCCTCCCCAGTCATGTGGAACTGTGAGTCCATTAAACTTCTTTCCTTTATAAATTACCCAGTCCAGTATGTCTTTATTAGCAGCATGAGAACAGACTAATATAAGAGGTATGTATGTAGGTGGTAAAATAACACTGTAACGAAAATGAGAAAATGGTTATCATGTAGTCATAATAGTGGTTAAGTTTAGGAAAGGAGAATGAGTCTGGAAGGAAGGCACAGGATGGGAGGCTCCTGGGTTACTAGCCATGTTCTATTTCCTAACCTCTATGGTGGTAACAATCAGTGTTTGCTTTGTAATTTTTCAATTTTTCTTGCATTGTTCTTCAAACATTTCTGAATGTATTTTGTTTTGCAGTAAACTATGCTAAACTCACTGTAATAGTTAATTGTAGGTATCTACTTTTTTGAAAGTACCAAATTATTTTAAAACTGTTACAATTGAGATTGTTCATAAGCTCATGGAATCTAGATGAGAAGGTACAGATTTTTAGTGAGCAAACTAGGGTGTTACCTTTTAGTGATGAGAGGAAATCCTTAATTTTAAAATGTTGGCAGTAGATTATGGTAAACATTCTTAAAAACAAAATCACTTATTCCCTGAGGGTTTGCATAAACTAGATGATATATTTTTATTCCAGAAGTGCTTTAAATATTTGTTCTGAGTGTGCTGTCATTTTCTTCTACATGTCATGTCAAATAAAAGATTAATGGAGGTGTTTGTAGATTTGGAAGCTGATACTGATCATTTGGAAGCATTTATTAAGGACAAGTTAGCACAAATATTTCTCCTACCAGCACTAAATTCAAACCAGGCATAAATAGTTAAGCAGAAAATGGTTCAAATATTCAGAACAATCTTTTTGTGCTATTATAAATTGGAAGGTTTTAGAGGCTTAATAATCAGATAATTGTACAGTAAGAAGGATGATTCCCACTCAATCATTTCTAAAACCTGAGGTTGATATGTGTGTGCGCGTGTGTCTGTGTGTGTGTGTGTGTGTGTGTGTGTGTATTATACTTAAGGAGGTGAACCTGGATACATACCAAACCCATCATAGTCTACGATGTGACTACCCATCCTAATTAATGCCCTTTCAATTTAATGCCTGTTACCCTCCACATCCCACTGAATAGTTGATGAATATTAAACTGCTTGATGTTTTTTATTTCTATGCCTTCAGTTGTTGTGTGAAAACTCTTTTGATTATAAGTTAGAAAAATCAATGCAAACTAGGTTAAAAGAAAATGATTTTTTTAAAAACTTTAAAAATAAAATTAGAAACATATTATATACTCAATTGACAATTCCTAATCCGTAGAAGTAACTACTATAAACATTTGGTTATGTGCAGAAACAGAAAACCGAATATCACATGTTCATACTTACAAGCCTGAGCAACATAGGGCTTTTCTTTCTATCTCTAGAAAGAAAAAAATTCGCTGGGTATGGTGGTGCATGCCTGTGGTCCCAGGTAATTGGAGGCTGAGGCGGCAGTATCGCTTGAGCCCAGGAGGTCAAGGCTGCAGTGAGCCATGATTGTGTCACTGACTCCGGCCTAAGCAAACCAGCTGAGACCCTGTCTCAAAAATGAAGCAAAAAAGCAAATGGGAACAATAGACCCTGGGGACTCCAGAAGGAGGAAGGAGGGAGAGAGGGAGCAAGGGAAGGCTGAAAACTTCCTAATGGATACTATGTTCATGATCTGGCTGATAGGGTCAATAGAAGCCCAAACCTCTGCATCAGTCAATCTACCCTTGCAACAGACCTGAATGTGTGCCCCCTGAATGTAAAATAAAAATGGAAATGTAAAGAAATCTGTTATGGATCATTCCAGATTTGATACATACATGTACACATACCAACATGCACACAGTTTTTCTTCATATGGTATGATACCATCTATGTTGCTCTTCCAAAGGCTTTTTCATTTAATGGACAACTTTCCAAGATAGTATTAAAGAGTAAAGTAGGTCTCTACCTTATTTTGTAATAGTTGCACTATTTTAATGGACATTTATGACAGTTCCCATTTCCAATGGGAATTTGTGGACATTATCCTGAGATTATCACGCAATCCAAGGAAAAGCTAAACAACCATCAGCAAGAATGAATGAACCAAGGCAATTCTACAGCAGGAATTCTTTGTTTATTTGTTTGAGAAGGAGTCTCACTCTGTCATCCAGGCTGGAGTACAGTAGCCTGATCTCAGCTCACTGAAACCTCCATCTCCTGGGTTCAAGTGATTCTCCTGCCTGAGCCTCCCAGGTAGCTGGGATAACAGGCGCATGCTACCACTCCAGGTTAATTTATTTTTGTATTTTTATTAGAGATGGGGTTTCACCATGTGGGCAAGGCAGATCTTGAATTCCTGACCTCAGGTGATCTGCCCGCCTCGGCCTCCCAAAGTGTTAGGATTACAGGCATGAGCCACTGCGCCTGGCCAGTAATCCTTTGATTCTCCTTTCAGAGCTCTGCGATCAATATGTCTTTCAGTTTAAATTCTCTAGAGTGTCTCAGATTCGTTCAGCTGGCGTCAGATGCTATTCCTGGTCCAATTAGGTTTGACCAGAGAACCAGGGTCATATGGGGGGAAAAAAGGCTGCCAGGAAGCAACACCTAAGGTGGAATGCTGGGCCTGTTACTTGATTTTGTCTTTCTGATGCTTACATGGTCTTACCAACTTCATAGAAATAGATACGACAGGCCAGGCATGGTGGCTCATGCCTGTAATCCCAGCACTTTGGGAGTCTGAGGCAGGCCGATCACGAGGTCAAGAGATGAAGACCATGCTGGCCAATATGGTGAAACCCGTCTTTACTAAAAATACAAAAATTAGCTAGGCTTGGTGGTGTGCGCCTGTAGTCCCAGCTACTCTGGAGGCTGAGGCGGGAGAATCGCTTGAACCGGGAGTCAGAGTTTGCAGTGAGCCAAGATTGTGTCACTGCATTCCAACCTGGTGACAAAGCAAGACTCCATCTAAAAAAAAAAAAAGAAAGAAATACGACAAAATAGTGTTTAGAACCTTCTACAATACGTTGTCCTTTTCCCACCTTGCCCCTTTACTTCAATGTTTTGCTGGTACTAGATGCTAAATGCAAAGATCATGTGTTGTGACAGGCCCTGAAGTTGAAGTCGAGAAAGGGCCAGCCTGTGGAGCTGCAGGGAAGGCAGGGAATGGCAGTCTGTAAGAGACCTGAGTCACAGGTCCTTCGTTTTTCTCCAACACACTCACCCGCATTGCTTTCTCAAGTTCCAGACCTACGTGTCCAAGTGCTTGCCAACATCTCCATTTAGTCATCCAAAGGGCACTTCAGATCAGCATTTCCAACTGAATTTATCTCCTTCTCACAAATTTATCTCCTTCACTTTTTCTGGGTTACCTCAGTTAAGAGCATCTCCAGCCAACTCCTTTCTCATCCTTACTTTCCAACCAGGTCACCAACTTCTGTCAGCTCTTCCTCCTTAAGGCATCTCAAATTGCTTCATTTTCTCCAGCCCATTATAACTGCCCTTGCTTAGCCTAGACAATTACAACCTCTAACTCATCTAAGTCAGCTCCTGCCTTTAGTCTTGTTCCCTATAATCAATTCTTGACCCTGCAGCCTGTGTTAGCAAAACTGATCACTCCGTATCTTGCAACTAATTTCTCTTCAGAATAAAGCCGAAAGTCTTTAGCATAGCACAGCATAGAATGACATTGTATAGCCTGCATTTTAGTCTTTCTATTCTCCTCCCTCAATAATCTTTCTCTTTATTTTCTTGTAACTTCCTGATTTCTTGTTTGTAGAGTTCCGGTTCTGAACTTTGACTAAACATTAAAATCACATGGAGAGCTTTAAACTATCCCACTGCCAAGGACATCCCAGACCAATGAAATCAGACCCTCTGGGGGAGAACCCCGGCATCACCTATATGTTTTTAAAGTTCCCAAGACGATTCTGATGTGCTGCCCAGTTTGGGGACCTTTGCAATTTGGTGCACGTGTTTACTTTCTCTTTCTGATCAAATTTGTACCCGTCTTTATTCTTAGATCTTCACATCCCCTGAAACCTGCCTAGTACCTACCTACCCTACAGATTTCATCTTACAACCCACTTACACTGGGAAGTCTTTTGACCATAGAGAATAGGTTATGTAAAAAGATGTAGAATTTTGAACAATGAAAGTCTCACAAATCTTTAAATTCATGTTCATAAATTATTTTTTGAGCCATCTGATATCTATGTAATAAACATTTTTGAAGACTCAAGTGTGTTTGTCAGGCTAGTAATACACTTGTATTCATGAGTTAGCTACCACTGCTGGGGTTTGCACTGTTAGTGGTGGCAAATCTGTATGGGTCTGCAACAACCTCAATTCTTGCCTCCTCAGAAGAAAGAATTAGACTGAGGGGCATAAGGCAGAGTGAGAGACTGAGGGAAGGTTGTAGAGCAGGAGTGAAAGTTTATTAAAAAGTTTAAAGCAGAAATGAAAGAAAGTAAAGAACACTTAGAAGAGTGCCAAGCAAACGACTTGAGAGTCAAGTGCACATTTTGACTCTTGAGTCGGGGTCTTATATGTTGACATGCTTCCGGGGTTGCATTACTTCTTGCCTGATTTTTTCCTTGGGGCAGGCTGTCTGCATGCAGAGTGGCCTGCCAGCATTTGGGAGGGGCCACATGCACAGTGTGTTCACTAAAATTGTGCGCGTGCTCACTTGAGGTGTTTTCCCCTTATCAGTCCAGTGTTTCTAGAGGAAGGTCATATACCAGTTAAACTCCACCATTTAGTACATATGCTGGAACTCACTACCCCAACTCCTGAGATCTTATCAGGAAGCTGCTGGTCACCAGTGTCAGGTTTTTTCTATTGGGAAACTTCCTTTTCCTGGTGCTGGCTGTGACAAATTATTATTTTAGAGAGGCAGTTCAACAAGCACCTGATTGTCACCTGATGACTGCCTGACATTTCTGGTAAGCAAGCCCTCTCCTGTCCTGCTCCTGTCTGCCCTACTACCTCCTGTAACAGTGCTGGGTGAATTGTCTACATTATTTGATTTAATCCTTTTAACATTATTAGGAGGTATTCAAATCCCATTTTGCTACTGAGAAAACTGAAGTTTGGACAGTTTAACAAATTTCCCAAATACATACTGAAGCTACAGTATAGATACGTATATGGATTTTTAAAAACCCAAAATATATTCACCAGACTTTTGAAAAATCAGAATGTTGTAAATGTAAACCTTAAAATCTTTTAAACAAGAAACCTTTTTAAATTGATATTTTAAAAATTTCTGATGCTATGGGAAGAACTGTTCGGCTGGATAGCAGAAGAAAAATAAATAAAAATGTTGGAAATAATAACTAATGATGTTATGACATATACCAGTGTTTCTGATAAGCACATAAAGATTCAAAGAACAGAAACTATAGATGAGCTTATTTTACTTTAAATTGGAAAACAGTTATTTACTCTTTCAATGTATACTTAAGAGGGTGCATTTCAAAAGCAATAGTTAGGAACAAAAACTTGAGCAGGAATTCTAGAACTTTTTTTGCTGCAGTTACCTCTATATCTGCTGCATACTTGGCAGACATTAAGGTTTTAGAACCATATCCTTTTCATCCACTACTCCTTTCTCTCTCTTCCTCTCCCCACATCTCCCCTAAAATCACCTCCTCTAGAGGACTGAGTAACTTAAGGAGGGAGATTACCTGTTTACCTAAGATAGTTGACTCTTAATTCTGACTCTTAACTCCCTTAAAATCACCCCTCCCTACCTTCCCCTAAACTCCCCTAATCTCTCTTTATTTTCCAGCTTGTTCTGTGTGTTCACCTCCTGTGTAATTATTATAAATAATCAGCAAGATAGGACCTGTGTGGTACAAGTGCCACACCTTGGTTGTGTTGTGAGCAACCACTTGAAGTGGTGGCAACCAAAACATTTGCACACTTCTCACCACAGTGTCCCATAGTTAAGTATTTAATAGCAAGTAAATCCAACCGGTGAAATTTTTGGCATACCTCTTTGTGGTTAATACCTGACCCAAAAGTCACCTTCTGTCAGTTGAAGTGTTGACTGGCTAATTGACTCCACATGCTTGGTATGGGTTTTTATGGCAGCTCAAAATGATATATTCAAATTAAAAACAAACAAAACCAAAAAAAATTGTTCTGCCCTGTGGAGAACTGAGCCAGGGGAAAACAAAAGGCTTTGTTTAGCTGTAAACCATAAAGACAGAGGTATGGTACCTGCTTCTGCCAAGGCTAAAGTAAAGCAATTAGCATCATGACTTGAGGGGTCACAAGATCCAGAAAAGCAACATTTTGGAATTTCTTAAGCCAGATACCAGTGTGAAAGGGGGAAAAAAATCCACAGGGGTCCTCAGTTAACAATAAGGTAGGCAGGAAAAGCTCCCATTATGAGTTTCTTTGGTCTGTCCTCTGTCTTCATTGTTCTCAGGCCTTGAATAAGTGTTAATCCTTCCCTCCTTGTGTTCTATTGAGTATTTCTCAGCTACAAGAGAGTTTTTCATTCCCTTTCTTCCCAAAGAAACTGTGAGGTTATTCAGCATGTTATAATGAGCTGCCAGTGTTAGAGAGATACTAAACTCTGATTTCCAAGTCACTAATACCAGCCCCAAAGCTGCCCACCCCCACCCTGACACACACACAAGGCCAAGGTGTGCAAAAAGACAAAATTATATCAGTGGATGGAACAGTGTAAATCAGTCAGATCCCTAACTTAAATACGAAGAAATTGAGAGTCAGAAAGGGAATTCATTTGTTCAAATTCACACTAGTTATTGGCAAACTAGAATAAGATCCAGATCTCATGAGTTCCAGTCAAGCATATTTTCCTACTCCTAATTATTTATTTTAGTAAACTAATTTTGCTTACAGAATTTCATAACACCTTTTGAGGTAGGTAGTGACACCTTGGTTATCACAAAACTAGGGGCAGACCTCAGCCAAAAAGAAGCACAACTATTTAGTATAATTTTTAACTTAATTTTATACTGTGCTTCTTTACAAAGTTTACTGATACCCATTTTTTTCAATATCTGGGTTTTGGTGGCACAATCTGGATTATTTATGTCTTATAATTTTGCAATGTTATTTCAACTGTTGCATTTTCCTTTGATTTGTCACTATTACTCTTTCCAGTAGGAATAACCATTGCACTATGTGTTTTCAAACAAGATGGTACAGCTCCTCTAGAGGAACAACTGAGTAACTTAAGGAGGGAGATTACCTGTTTAACTAAGATAGCTGACTCTTAACTCTCAGTGTGTCATGCAGTTCTCCTTCCTGGCCCAGGAAGGTGCCTTCTAGAATAAACCCATGGGCCTAATCCATTTTGATAACCTTTCTTAAAAGATTTGTCTGGGCAAGGTGGCTCATATCTGTAATCCCAGCGCTTTGAAAGGCTGAGGCAGGAGGATTGCTTGGAATTCGAGATCAGCCTGGGCAACATAGTGAGACCCATCTCTACAAAATAATAAAAATAAAAAAAAATTATTAGGGCATGGTGGCATGCACCTGTATTCTCAGCTACTTGGGAGGCTGAGGCAAGGGGATTGCTTGAGTCTCGGAGTTGAGGCTACAGTGAACCATGATCATGCCATTGCACTATAGCCTGGGTGATAAACCAGTGGGTGACCCTGTCTCAGAAAGAAAAAAAAAAAGAGATCTGGCATCTGCTTTATTTATAATTCTTTTGTGAAATATCAAACAAATCACTTCTCTCCTTTGGGTGCTCTGACGATGTAAATGTCATGAAGTCAAGGCATAATTGTTCTTACTTGGCAGCACTTAATGGCATATCTGTGACATGCCATTGAGTGCTAACTCTGTGAGCACATGTAATAACTATATCCCAAATTGCAATTCTAGGATACACTGGATCTCCAGTGTCCAGGAGACCCAACAGGCACCACCACATGTTACTGTACTCAGCTCCAACCTATGCCCTGGCCAATCATGCTGTTTCTTCAATCTCAACCTGAACTTTACATTGAGAAATATATCTACAATTTTCCCTCCTTTCTGTTTTAATCTAACTAAAAATATTGGATGCCCATCTTTCAGACAATGAGCTCCTTAAAAAAATTGCTATGAGGTATTTAACTTTGACTTTCCACTCACTGATAGCCTTATTATGCGGATTTAATAAATGTGAGTCAGGTGAATGAATAGATAAATAAATAAGAAATCAATGTTTTTACAATCTCTCCCATACAAAGATAATCCTATTGACATTATATCTTAATTATGCCCATTTTTCTTTTTCGCGATAATTCTTTGCCCTTTCCCTAACTGCAGCTCTCTTCATCTTTGCCTCAAAATATACCAACCCTTTTCTGCTATGGTCTAAGATTATAGGGACTTGTAAGGCTTGTAGAAGATGCTGATCTCACATGTCAAAGTAATAAGGTACTGGCTGACAGGCCCCAATAAATTATTAGATGTTTACTGGGGGGCAATGATCAGGTTCCAATTTGCTAGTAAAACTGACACAGTTCATTAAGAGATTAACTAAGGCCAAAACATTGAAAGGGGGCATATCATTTCAAAGCTGGGGGGCTAGAATGGAAATCAGTGAGGAAACGAATTGGAAGAAGACTAAGAGTTATACTACGAGATGGCGTTAAAGTTGATGTGAGCTTCTAAACACAACCACAGAGGCAGCTCCTACCTTCCCAGCCCCAACCCCCCTGTAATGAGCTCTGCACTGTTGATGGTTGCTCAGCGACCACACTCCTTTCCATATGCTTATCTCAGTTGCTTATAAAGGATTTGTGGTTTCTCGTTTTTTTCTTTTATCTTTTAGAACTGCCTTTGAGATTCAGTTATTAATCATAATCCAAATGTCAACAAATGTACTATTGTTTTGAAAGCTGAACACTACTCAAGATGGTCCAGTTGCTGTAGAGAATTTTGTGTCATTGACCTCACAAACCCAAAGACAGTACCTAAGTCAGAGACTTTAAATGTATGGATCCTTCACCCCAACACACCTCTTCTAGGAATTTAACCCAAGGAGGTATTGAGAAACATACTCACACTGATGGCTTATTATTTATAAAATTCAAAAACTGGGAACAATCTTAATTAACATTATACATCCATACGAAGGACTGTTGTCAACTGAAAATTAAGTTGTAATAGGATATTCACATCATTATTATTAACATGTAAATATTTATTAAATACTCTTTTTAAATGCATGCTATTTAAACTATTTTTATTGTTTATGTAAGTATGTATATAACAAACAACTAGATGGATAAAAGCAAAATGTTGACTGGTTATCTTTGGGTAGTAAGATTATGGTGAACTTTGTTTTATAACTGTAGTTATTTGGTATTTTCTAGGTTTCTGATTAGAAAATATATTATTTTTGTAACTAAAAACATTAATAAAAAATAGAACAGGCAAAAGAGATAACTTACATGCTGGGAATTCAGAAACAATGAAATTTTTTCCTGCTTCTTTAAAACTACCTTTGGAATAAGCTTATTGGTGTCTGAAATTTCACATTTAGAGATATTTCTTTCTTTCTTTCTTTCTTTTTTTTTTTTTTTTTTTTGAGATGAAGTCTGGCTCTATTGCCGAGGTTGGTGGGCAGTGGCATGATCTCGGCTCACTGCAACCTCTGCCTCCCAAGTTCAAGCAATTCTCCCTGCCTCAGCCTCCTGAGTAGCTGGGATTACAGGCACCTGCCACCACATCTGGCTAATTTTTGTATTTTTAGTAGAGAGGAGGTTTCACCATTATGGCCAGGCTGGTCTTGAACTCCTAACCTCAGGTGATTCATCAGCCTTGGCCTCCCAAAATACTGGAATTACAGACATGAGCCACTATGCCCAGCAGAGATACATTTCTTTGTCCTTACTTTGCATCTTTTGCTAAAATGAAAATATAACTAAAAGGGGAACTGTTAATTCTATTAAGGATTTATACCATCAGAGACCAGTGTTTTTAAGCTTCAAGTTTATGAAATTAGTTTATTAGGTCTTGGCTTAAACACAAAATAAATGAAATAAAATAGAATGCAAAATATCTGAGTTTTTCCTTCTTAGTAAGGGAAGGAATTATTTAATGATAGTTTAATTTCAATCACATAAGTATATACTGGGACATGAGGTAAAATATATTCTTCATGGAAGAAAACAGTCAAAAAAGTTTAGAAGTCACTGCCATAGAATGAACACTAGATCCTGTCCTGAAAATGTGTTTTTGATTGTGGCAGAGATATCTGTGAAAGACCACTAGGTGCTTCAAATAGATAAAAGGGAAATCTCTGGGTTTTAAGGATGCAGAAAGGGAGATGAAAGCATCAAAGGACACAATTTGTTCTGTGGTTATTCTTGGCTCTCCTTGGCGTTTCTGGGGAGTCTGAACTGTGGCACAGAGCTCTACTCAGCAGTTTCCTGGAAAAATGGATATTCTGCTGCTATTACACTCATGGTGGATATTTTTGTTTGTTTGTTTTTTGAGATAAGGTCTTACTCTGTCACTCAGGCTGGAAAGCAGTGATGTGATTAAAACTCACTGTAACCCCTCACTCCTGGGCTAAAGTAATCCTCCCACCTCAGCTTCCCAAGAATCCAGGACTACAGATGAGGGCCACCATGCCTGGCTAATTTTTACATTTTTGTAGAGATTGGGTCTCTCTATTTTGCCAAGGCTGGTCTCAAACTCCTGGGTTCAAGTGATCCTCCTGCCTCAGCCTCCCAAAGTGCTGGGATTACAGGTATGAGCTGCTGCACCCAGCCCGTGAATAGAGTTTTTATAGTTAGTAAAGTCTGGGACTATAGAATCATTGTAACCCAGTGGGCTCTTCAAGATCTTACTATCTCTTGTTATTTAAACAAAAAACCAGCTACTTGCTCTGTCCTGTGAAAGTGGTATAATCTTTACAAGCTACTGGAAGAATATTTTCTAACAACTGAATGCTCAAATATATTGATACATTTTCAAATAATACGAGAAGAGAGATTGTACGGCTTCCTTTACCCTTCTAGGATTGAAGATTCTAAACAATTTGGGAAATCAAAATTTATCCTGCCTTACTATTCTGTACCAGTGGATGGGTTTTCATTTTTTTTCATACATTCTTTGTTCCCATAGCATCCAGAATTTCTCATTCAAGCAAAGGAAACAGAAAAAAATACATTAAGTTGTACATGATTTTGTGTTACCTCTTGAACGGGTATTTGCTTTGAAAAGAGGACCTAATAGTGTCAAGAAGATATTTAACACAAAGCAATAAATGCAGCCTATGACAGGCAGGTCAGGAAAAGGTCTATAGTAGACACTTCTCATG
Organism: Cacajao melanocephalus; assembly: GCA_963573385.1. Lineage (NCBI taxonomy): Eukaryota > Metazoa > Chordata > Mammalia > Primates > Pitheciidae > Cacajao > Cacajao melanocephalus. The sequence goes on from CAUYLG010049802.1 coordinate 49,104, forward strand.
TTTTGAACTTTATTATTTGTGACGTCCTTCCTCAAGTTAGAAATGTAGGCCACAGCCAAGCCACCTTGGCTTTGCTAATCATGTGTACTTATGTGAAACTCTCAGTTTGAAAAGAATAATGTGAAGTGGCAGGCACCACATAAAATACACTTTCTATTGACGATGGTTGCATAAGCCTATGGTTTTTGGGGCTAGCAATGATAGAATTTCAGGTATATAGCGTCCAAGGTCAGTAGTGCAAGTTGGGGTTGTCTATGCCCAATAGGAGAGCCATGGGATCTTTACTGGAGTAACTCTACAATGTGATATAGACTCTCTGACTGTCATAGAGATTCTGTGCCCTTTCTAAGATCTGTTAATGTATTTTTGCTATTTAAATTTGGTTAGAATGGGCCTGGTGCAGTGGCTTACCCTGTAATCCCAGAACCTTGGGAGGCCAAGGCAGGAGGATCACCTGAGGTCAGGAGTTCGAGACCAGCCTGGCCAACATGGCAAAACCCTATCTCTACTAAAAATACATAATTAGCCAGGCATGGTAGCACACACCTATAATCTCAGCTATTCAGGTGGCTGAGGCACAAAAATCCTTGAACCTGGGAGGCCAAGTTTGCAGTTGAGTTGAGATTGTGCCACTGCACTCCAGCCTGGGTCACAGAGCAAGACTCTGTCTCAAAAAATAAAATAAAAAATAAAACATTGGTTAGAATGGGCTTTGCTTTTTGTGACAAAGAACCTCAATTAATACAGTTTTCTTCCTTCCTTCAAATTATACTACGTAGACAAAAGTGGGAAAACTATGGAGCAATCATCTAGTAATGTCAGATAGTTCTTCCATACATGTTACTTAGTGCTCACCTAAAACAGAAAACATCTGATGAAAATTTATTGTTTAATTTTTACTTATTTGAATAAGTGATATTTGCTTTGAGGACTTAAAGGTAAAATTATTGAGAAATAGGATGGAAGCCTTGACATGTACAGCAACTCTTTCTCTGCCATTTGCTGAAATGACTACTTTTTAAATTATTTGTTCTCTTGAAATAATATTGTATTACTAGATTTACATTAATCCATGAATTCTGTGTCCTTGTACAAAAAAATTAAAAAGCTATAAAGTAGATAAGTATATAGAAAAAAAATAAGCAGGATAAGTAAACAGAAAAAAATGACACTCCTTTAACCATTAGTTACAGTGCTTTAGATTCATATTAAAAACAACATAAAAATTATAAAGTTATGTTCCTTTTCTTTACTACTGAGTTAAACAGAATTTATTGTAAAGCTTCTTACACAGAGATCAATAAATACTTCTTTACCAAAACAATAAATGGCTTATAAGGACAGCTCAGGGTCATGAAAGCCAGGATGGAAAAGATGTCTTCCCATTTAAAGGAAATTTTCATTGATTCAATGGATTTTCTATCATAACAGCCAGTTTTGCTGGGCTGTTGCTTCAAGAGTTCTATTAAATTCACAAATTGTAAGAACCCTGATACAAACAAATAATCCAGTCATTTAAATTTTACATAGAAAATGGCTGACTACAAGTACCTGACACTCACCTCCTGCACAAAGAAGATCTAAAATAAACACGCTTCAAATGCAGAATCTAAGGGAGAATACTGGAATTTAGCATAGGAAACACTTGAAACCAGGAAGAAGAGGGAACTAAAAAAATCTGCTGGAGCAAGATCAGCTGGGAGCCCAGAGAGACTTTTCAGTACCGGGAAAGGGTAAGTGAGACATCCCCAGTGGTCTACATTCCAACTATGGACTCTTGCACTTCTAGTCATGAGGGAGCTCCTTGACTCTTGTAAAATCTGAGGCTAGTATAGGAAGCTGCCTGGCATCTGCATGACAGTGTTGCTCCAGAGAGAGACCTCACATTGGGTCCCACACATGCCCTGAGACCAAAACAGCTGCAGCACAGCACCATTTGAGAGCCCAGCCCCCAGCAGACAGCATCTTCCCTGAAGCCCAGCATCTCCTGCAGGTACTACTCCTTGGAGCCCCACTGACATCCCCTTGTGTCTACCTGGTGGGCTGCAGTAGCATGATGCTGTTTGGACCCAGTAGTGTGGCCTGGTCTAACACTGTCCAACACAGTGTCCTACACTCTGGGGAATGAGTGATGTAGCACACCTTGTAGCTGCTCCTGGGACAAAGAGAGCCAAGCACAGGGTTTCCCTACCCGCTGCTGCTGCCACCATCACAGCCACTGGAGGCAGAAGTACCTGATCTCCAGAACTTGAAAGCCACCTGCCTAGGACCACTGCCACTGACAGTAACATCGCCCCCCGCCCCTCACAGGAGAGAGCAGCAGTGCACCTGTACATGCCCTGATGACAGGCTCTATCTGCCCATTGCCACCTGAACTTGCTGCCCAAGGACCTGAGGACAGCCCCATTCTGCACAACACAACCCATATACCCCACCAGGGGGCCTGAGAATAAGTCTTCCCAGCCTGGTACCACTCCTCAGTGCCCAGGCATGCCACCTGAGGATCTTCCAACTCCACTGGTTACCTCAGGTGTGTGTAGACCACCAGAAAACCTAATAGCAGGCCCAGAACACCTGCTGGGACCCAAGCATGCTGTCTGGAGGCCTGAAGATCTCCCCACTCCATCTACCATCTTTGGCATTAGTGCACTCTTTCCAGGGACCTGAGGATGGGTCCACGCAGCCAGTTGCCATCACCCCATACACACTACCTGGGAGTTGGACATTGGCCCACCCATTTAATTGCAGCCATAGATAACATCAGTATATGCTGTCTGGGAGCCTGAGTATTGTTTTGCTACTGCTACTCCCCTTGCCCATGCCATACATGCTGTGCAGGCACCCAAGGACCCACCCACATGCCCGACCTACCAATATGACTGTCGCATACCAAGCTGTCTGGAGGCTCAAAAATGGGTCTGCTTGAACCCACTAACACTGGTGCCTGCACATGCCACTTGGAGGCCCAATGACAGGCACACTTGGCCTTGTCACCACTGAGTCTTGAGGACTGACCCAGCTGGTATCCCTATCCTTAGCAAAACCTCACTACAGCCTCTGCTAACAACTGCAGCCTAAGCCACTGAGGAAATCACAGATACTACTAATTATATTTACAACTGAAGAAATAATAGGGAGACTACATGACTATAGAGACACAGAATCAAAGTTAAAGTGTCCTACCTAATCAATGTCCTACCTGACAATGCCATCCATAGATCTTCAGGAAAAAATCATCTCCTATGAAAGCCACTTTAAAAAATTGTAAGAATCCACACTTATACAAGATGTGCAGATATCAACAAAAGGATACCAAAAGAGAACAACAGTTTCTGCCTGGTAATTCAGAAAATTCTTCTGGATCTTGTCCAAGATCATAAAGGTGATACTTCTGCAAGTCTAAAGGAAACACAGCATTACTGGGCTTGGGGTGCCCCCTAAAGCAGATACAGCTTAGATCACAACTCACAAGTTCTTCAAAATATCTGGAATGCCCTCCCAAGAAAGATGGGCACAAACAAGCCCAGATAGTGCAGACTATAATAAATACCTAAGTCTTCAATGTCAGGACAACAAAGAACATCTGTTAGCATCAACAGCATCCAGAAAAACATGACCTCACCAAATGAATTAAATAAGGCACTAGAAACCAATCCTGGAGAAACAGAGATATGGGACCTTTCAGACAGGTAATTCAAAATAGCTGTGTTAAGGAAACTCAAAGAAATTGAAGATAACATACAGAAGGAATTCAGAAATCTACCAGATAAATTTAACAAAGAGGCTGAACTAATTAAAAAGAATCAAGCACAAATTCTGGAGCTGAAAAATGCAACTGGCATACTGAAGAACACATCAGAGTAATTTATCAACTTAAGAAAGAGCTAGGAACAGAAAACCAAATACCAAATGTTCTCACTCATAAGTGGGAGTTCAGCAATGAGAACACATGGACACAAGGAGGGGAATATCACAACCCAGAGCCTGTTGAGGGGTTGGGGGCAAAGGGAGGGAGAGCATTAGGACAAATACCTAATGCATATGGGACTTAAAACCTAAATGACAGGTTGATAGATGCAGCAAACCACTATGGTACATGTATATCTATGTAACAAACCTGTACATTCTGCACATATATCCCAGAACATGAAGGAAAATAAAAAGAATTAGTGAACTTGAAGACAGGCTATTTAAAAATACAGTCAGAGGAAACAAAAGAAAAAATAATAAAAACCAATGAAACACACCTACAGCATCTAAAAAACAGCTTTATGCAAATCTAAGAGTTATTAACCTTAAAAAGGAGGTAGAGAAAAAGGCATAGGGATAGAAAATTTAATTAAAGGGATAGTAACAGAGAATTTCCAGAACCTTGAGAAACATATCAGTATACAAATAAAAGAAGGTTACAGAACACCAAACAGATTTAACCCCAAAAAGACTACTTCAAGTTATTTAATAATCAAACTTCCAAAGGTCAAGTATAAAAAAAGAATCCTAAAAGTAGCAAGGGGAAAGAAACAAATAACATACAATGGAGCTTCAATACATCTGTCATGAGTCTTCTTAGTGGAAAGATTACAAGCCAGAAGGAAGTTACATGCCATATTTAAAGTGCTGAAGGGGAAAAAAAAATAACCTTCAAACACAAAGGAGAAATAAAAATATTCCAAGACAAACAAAAGCTGAGAGGGTTTATCAACACCACACCTGTTCTACAAGAAATGCTAAAGGAAGTATTTCAATCAGAAAGAAAAGGACTTCAGTAAGCAAGGAATCACCTGAAGATACAAACTCAATGGTAATCGTAAGTAAATAGAAAAACACAGAATATCATAACGCTATAATTGTCAATGTAAACTACTTTTATCCTAAGTAGAAAGACTAAATGATGAACCAATAAAAAATAGTAACTACAGGTTTTAAGATATAGTACATACAATAAGATATAAATAGAAACAACTAAGTTTAAAAGTGAGGGGATAATATTAAGGTGTAGAATTAATAGTTTTCTTTTTGCTTGTCTTTTCATGCAAACAATGTTAAGTTTCTATCAGGTTAAAACAATAGGTTATAAGATAGTGTTTGCAAGCCTCGTGTTACCACGTTGTTTTTGGGGGGGCGGGGGTTATAAGATAGTGATTGCAAGCCTCAGGTTACCATGTTTTCTTTTTTCCTCAAAAAAATATTACATGGATACACAAAAATTAAAAAGCAAGAAAGTAAATCATATCACCAGAGAAAATCACTTTTATTAAAGGAAGGCTGGAAGGAAAGAAAAAGAAGAAAGAGAGGAAGGAAGGAAGGAAGAGAGGGAGGGGGGAGAGGGGAGGAGTGGAGAGGGAGGGAAGGAGAGAGGGAGAGAAGGAGAGAACACCTGAAAACAACCAGAAAACAAATAACAAAATGGCCAGGAGTAGGTCCTTACTTATCAATGATAACATTGAATGTAAGTATACTAAACTCTCCAATCAAAAGACATAGAGTGACTGAATGGATGAAAATCAAGACAAAAAGTTTTAAAGATTTAAAAAATCAGAAATGAAAAAGGAGACATCACTTATATCACTTAGACATCACTAAGAGGGAAGTTTGTAGCTATAAGTGCCTACATCAAAGAAGAAAAACTTCTAATAAAAAAAAATGTAACAATGTATCTTGCAGAATTCAAAAAGCAAGAGCAAACCAAACTCAAAATTAATACAAGAAAAGAAATAACAAAGATCAGAGCAAAAATAAATGAAATTGAAGAAAACAATATAAAAGATCAACTAAACAAAAAGTTGGTTTTTTTGAAAGTTAAAATTGGCAAACCTTTAGCTAGACTAAGGAAAAAAGAGAGAAGATTTTAAAAATCAGAAATGAAAAAGGCGACATTACAACTGATGGTGAAGAAATTCAAAGAACTATTAGTGGCTACTATGTGCAACGATATGCCCATAAATTGGAAAATAGAGAGGAAATGGACAATTGGTTAGAGATATACCATCTACCAAGATTGAACCAGGAAGAAATCCAAAACCTGAGAAGACCAATAACTGAGATCAAAGCTATCATAAAAATTCCCTCAGCAAAGAAAAACCTGAGTCCTGACAGCTTCACTGCTGAATTCTATAAAACATTTGAAGCACTACTATCAATCCTACTCATGCTATTCCAAAAAATAGAGAAGGAGGGAATATATCCAAACTCATTCTATGAGGCCAGTATCACACTGATACCAAAACCAGACAAAGACACATTTTAAAAAAAGATAAACTAGGCTGGGTGCAGTGGCTTCACGCCTATAATCCCAGCACTTCAGGAGGCTGAGGCAGGTGGATCACCTGAGGTCTGGAGTTCAAGACCAGCCTGACCGACATGGAGAATCCCTATCTCTACTAAAAATACAAAATTAGCCGGGTGTGGTGGCACGTGCCTGCAATCCCTTCTACCTAGGAGGCTGAAGCAGAAGAATCTCTGCAAATCAATCATTGAAATACATTATATGAACAGAATGAAGGATAAAAACCATATGATCATTTCAATTGATGCTGAAAAAAGCATTTGATAAAATTCAATATCCCTTCATGATAAAAACCATCAAAAAACTGGGGCTAGAAGGAACATACTTCAACATAATGAAAGCCATATACAACAGACCCACAGCTAGTATCACATGGGATGCAGAAACACTGGAAACCTTTCACCTAAGATTTGGAGCATGACAAAGACATCCATTGCCACCACTGTTATTTAAACACAGTACTGGAAGTCCTAGCTAGAGCAATCAGACAAGAGAAATAAATAAAGGGCATCTAAATTGAAAACGAAGAAGTTAAATTGTCCTTGTTTGCAGGAGATATGATCTTATATTTGTAAAAGCCCAAAGACATCACCAAAAAAACTATTAGAACTGATAAATAAATTCAGTAGAGTTGCAGGATACAAGACAAAAATCAGTACATACAAACATCAGTAGCATTTCTATATCCCAACAGTGAACAATCTGAAAAAAAAAATTAAACTGTAATCTCATTTACAATCACCACAAATACAATTAAATATCTAGGAATTAACTTCACCAAAGATGTGAAAGATCTCTGTAATAAAAA